>JAOQIF010000022.1:0-211991 GCA_026260285.1 Colletotrichum sansevieriae | reverse complement strand
CCCCCCCAAAAAGCAAAAAAAAAACCCCCCCCCCCCCCCCCCCCCCCCCCCCCCAAAAAAAAAAAGAAGAAAGGGGAGGTAAAAGGAAAAGAGCACAGCCTTGATGGGGCGAGATTAGATTGGCATTGGTGCAATAGAATGGAGGCGGCTCTGCTGCTGCGGCCTATTCTTTTTTGTACTTGGATATCAGCATCATTACCGAGCTGGTGGCTTTGTTAATCGTTATCGATAGTCGGGGCCTGACTGAGGCAGCTGCCGCGGGGGCGGTTTTTCGTGATTGCAGCAACAGCGTAGGAAGGCTGCAATTGTTCTGCATACTAAGGGTGTGATCTTCTCCCCAGTACCAGTACGCATACTAGAGATTTCGGGGCAAAAGTGACCTCCGATAATAACTAACATCCTTATATAATTTTGGATTAATATTAGAAGTACCTATTTCACTACTAAGTCAGCATCTTAACCTAATCTAGCGAGGGATATACTTATTACCTTTATAGCTAGGGTCCCTAGATAGGGCTACTACTATGCCTTGCTAGATTGCTATAAACTTTGCCTATATCATAGCCCTCTCTATATAATAATAAAGCCCTAAGTTAGACCCTCTTATAATAACTCTAAGTACCTCTATTAGTAACTAGCAGGCTAATGAGGGCTTAAATATTTAGGATAGTATTATAGTTATAATACCTATTATTAATAAGAGTTCTAAATCTAATAAAGAAGAAATCTAGGAGATCAAGCTAGCGCCTATCAAGCTACTATACCTAAGATTAAGGAAGAGAAAGAGAATATCTATTACTAATAATAATACCCCTCTACTTATAACTAAGTCTAAGAGATTAAAAAGCAAGGGCTTATAGATATACTAGTTAATCTATTAAATAGTAGTATTTATATAGGAACTCCTATATATATACTAGGATAAGAAGCTAAATATTAATAAGCTATAAGCCCTAAAGCTAGTATAAGTAGAGATCGCAAGGAGCCTTACTAATAGGAACGTCTTTAACTATACTATAACGCTAGATTAAGTATATAATAAGTTCTATATTAAAAAAAAGAGGTTCTCTCTATAGGCATAAGTAGCACTAAGGTTAGGTAATACCTTTAATAAGGCTACTAGTATAGCATACTATAATAATAATAAAAAAAGGTCTTTTTTAGCTAATAACCCTAAGTTAGCATAGATCTAGAATATTAGGTTAGGTTAGCCTTAGCTATACTTAGAGATATAGAATAGAAGCCTAGGGACTAGTAATAATATATATATTATAGAGGAAATTGCATAGGCGAGGGACTCTAATATAGAGGATAATATTATTAAGAGTAGTAAGAGTAGTTATAAGGAGGAAGTTAATAACTTAGGCGAGGAGGAATATAATATTATTAATAATATGCCTAGCCTACCTGCCTTATTAATACTATAAAGTAACTACCTCGCATTAAGTATACTATCTCGCGCGCTCTTATTTTAATATTTAATATCCTAGATACTATTATGCTTATTTAATATATTAAGACTATAAAAACGTAATAAGATAATTATGAATACTAAGAGCTAGGTTTATATAGGTTTAAGTATGTAACTAGCGAGAGAGAGAAGGTAGATAAAGTTAGAGGAGATAGTAGAGGGCAAGCTAGCGATGAATATAGCTCTTACTAACCTTAAAGCAAATTTCCGCAGCAAGTTAATAGCAGTATAGTATATAATAGTTATAAGGGAGCTATTATTAAAGCTATAAAACTCTATAATATTGCTAGTAGTACTATAGAATCAAATAGAAGGCAATAACGAGCTTAAAATATCGTATATTAACTAGATGCTAGAGAAGTAGAAAGAGGCGTTTTTTGGATATTATCTTATATATATATATATATATATATTATAGCATTAGTATTAAAAAAAGAGTGTTTTTGTTACGTATAACTATATTAACCTATCTCCTCTGATATTAATATTAACTTTCCTACCGCCTTACCTGCTGCCTTGCTTACTGCCTCTTTTTTTGCTATAGCTACTTTAATTATATCTCTACTACTATAAAATCACGGATTTCTACTACTAACTTGCCTATATAGCAATTATCTACCTATTGCTATAATATATTAATATTAATATTATTTTAACCCTCTCCTTCTGCTAGCTTTAACTTCTCTAGCGGGTAGATTATTAGAAAGTTATAGAGCGCTATTACTATATATATTATAGCTATCTATTACTCTAAGCTATATTCTAGCACTAAACTTTGAATAATGCGGAACTTCTTCTTAAGGTAACTAAAAGCCTGCTCTATAATTACTCAAAGTTAGCTATGCCTTAGATTATATAGCTCCTAGGTAGTAACTAGTAGTAGGTCTATATCCCTCTAATCTTATAGATAATAACGAGTTTGATAATATAGAATACTAAGGCTACTTCTACCCCTAAATCTAGCATTAGTAAGGAAATATCTCCCCTCTAGCATAGTAAACCCTTAATTATATATAAATATTACTAGCCTTGAGTTATAGATTAACCCCTTTGCGCTAGCGGGTATATATAAGAAGCTGCTATTAAACCTTACTACTATAAAGATATTCTAACTAATATAGCCCTTCTAATAATACTGAGACTTCTGCTTTTTTTCTAATATAAAAGCATAAATTAAAAAACTATTAATAGTGCTTATATAGTGTCACACGCCTTTTGGTGATATAGTCGGCTATCACGTGGTATTCCACGTGACCACGGTTAGGCTCAACGCCTATCCTTTAAGTAGGAGACTTCTAGCAGATAAGCTTAGAAGGCTTAGCTATTATAGAATATATTACGATATACTTATAATTACCTATTGCACTATGTATTATTATTTATGCTTATATTGCTCTTTTCCTTGTTTTACTTGCAGTCTTAGCGACCCCTACTATAGCCCTAGGCTAGTAAGAAGACTATAATATCTAGTAGCACGACCTATTCTTTTTTCCTTATCTAAGACCTCCCTTATACTATAAAGACTTATAATAAGATAGAGGACTTAGACTTAACCTCGAAACCCCCTCCTAAAAGCATTTATATACTAAAAGGAAGGAAGTTAAAGAAGTTAAAGAGATAGAGGTCTTAACTATTAACTTATATAGCTAACTATTCGAGTTTAATATTAAATTAGTATAATAATCCCTCTCTTATAGAGGAATATTATAATATAGGAGATATAGCTAGAATTAGATATTATAACGAGGCTCGTAGGTTCTATAGTTTCTAGCAGGCTTATAAGGATTATAACTTTACTCTTAGCCTTAGTAAATAATTTTATAACTAGATAGCAAACCTCGCTTCTCTTAAATAGGATAATAACTATATACCTTATATAGATATTATTAATATAGGCTAGAAGGTAAAAGCTAATCTATGCTATTACTAGATACTCGAGCCTAATAACTATATAGCTATATTAATTAGCATTATTAATATAATTATAGCTATAAGGGATACTCTAGTAATAGTAGCACTTTTTATACCCCTATCTAGAGAAGAAAGCCTTTATAGAGCTAGCGAGAGAATTACCCTTCTGCCCCTGAGAGATAAAAGAGTTATAACTCCTATCTAGTCTAGCTAGTTAGATATTAAACCCCTAGGACCTCCTATTAAAGCAAGAGCTATAGTAAATAATATTTATAATAGGAGTAGAAAAAACCCTAAACTATAAGTTATAATACTAGAAGATATTATTATAGGACTATTAGAGCGAAAAATCTATAAAATACTATAAATTCTTTATAATATTACTATAGGTCTGCTAAAATAGGATATATTAGTAAGGAGGATCTAGCTATTATAGTAGAATTTAGCGCTACTACTAATATTTTTACTATTATCCTAGGGGCCCTACCCGGAGCTACTAGCCTAGGGTCTCGAGGCTTTACTCTTTTAAGTATTTAGCTAGCTCGAGGCTAATACTAGGGTGCTATAGCCTATAGGAACTTAATAGGAAGGTGGATTTACCTAATAATATAGTATTTTTTAGCTAGATATTAATAAGAAGTATAGCATAGAGCCTATCTTTTATAACTAAGATATTCTATATTATAAGGAGATAGATCTATAGATCTCTAGCTTAGATATTAAAACTACTAGCTTAGCTATAGCTTTAGAGATTATATAGAATTAGAGCTCTCTATTATAAGGGAAAGCACTTAGCTAGTAGGAATACTAACTTAAGCTAATTAAATAATAGAACTACCTCTACGCAGGATATTACGCCCTATATAATACTATTAGGAGATGTTTTATACTAACCTAATAGGAGTCTATCTAATAGATTGCTATATATAGGTTTACTATAGAAGACCTTAAGGGAGATAGAGATATTTATAACTTTACTTAAAACTATTTTAAATATAGTAGAGCATAGATAGGACTAATATCTATAGTTAGCTAGCTATTAATAATCTTCTATAATATAATTAACCTAGAGCTTTAGCAATTCCTAGACGAACTAACTACTAGTAATACTCTCGAGGATTACCTTAATATAGCTGAGAAAAAACGCAAAGCAGTTTAGCGCAAACTCCAGGCGCTAATTAGCGTTAACTATATATTAGAAGAATCTGATAATGCAATATAGAATAGTAATAAGGGATAATAGAATAACCGAGACTTCTAATAGGATAATTATAATAATCCGCAACCCTAATAACGTTATTAACCTTAGTAATGCTTCTAGCGCTCTAATAACTATTAAAACTAGAAAGATCGCTACCTATAGAACTAGCTATAGAGAAACCCGGGTTTTTAACGTTATATAAAATATAATAGACTAGGCTAGACGGACTCAGACGCCTATTATATATAGGAGGATTATAATAATAACTATAATATTAATAACCTTGTTAATAGCAGCTATATCCTGCTAGATATATAGGAAGTCCCCTATAATTCAGCTGCCCTATTAGAGCAACTATATAAAGAGGAAATAGCAGGCTAGACGATAGACGTTGCGGTTATAGCGAGAAGCCTGCTAGCAATCTCCCTAACTACTCTAGTTATAAACTCTACTATATACTATATTAATAATATAGTGAATTTCGCAGGTCTCATTATAATTCCCCTAGCGAATAACGCATAGGTATTACTTAAGAAAAACTAAATTATTAACGCCTAGGTAAAACTAGTGAAATAAATAATACTAGCTAAATAGATATATCTCCGCTTTAATATAAAAAGCGATAATATAGCTAGCCTAGAGGAAGTCTATATTAATATAGGCGCCTTAATAACTCTAGTCGATAGGAATTAGGTGCTACGCTTTATGCAAAATCCCACGTTTTAAATAATAGAACTATAGAAGATAAATATAATAAACTTAACCTTTTATATAATAGAGCAGGTTATATTCAACTTCTATATCCTAGGCACCGTTAGCAACGTGGGGATCTATAGCTATATTATTATTATAGCTAGAGTTATAAACACCCTCGGAGCGAATCTTCTGCTAGAAACACCGTTCTATAAAGATCACAGGCTAGTTATAGACTTTAATAAGGGTATAGTTAAATTCCGCTCAATATATAGAATATAGTATCTAGTTTAGTTCAGGAGATAGCACCTAGTAACTAGACGAGTTAATAACGCCTATACTATAGTTATTCCCCTGCAGAGCGATATATTTATTATAACTAGCTTTATTAACCTGCCTAAGTTAAGCTAGCAAGGCTCTAATACTTAGTAGTTTTAATCTAGTTATATAGGCGTAGTTAATATAACGGTTATAGCAGATAACCCTAAGCTTATCCTTATGTGAAATATAATAGATAGGCTAATAATAATCCTAAGAGGATAGTAGCTAGGCTATATTATTCTAATAGAAGTAGAGGAGACTACTAACCTCGTTAACTATATAGATATTATTACCCTTATAGGAGGAGAATTAAACTCACGCTAGTTCTCGTAATCTAAATTTAATAGGGCTATAAGTAATATAGCAGCTAGCGCGTAGTTTATAACCCCGCTTACTAAATCTAGCCTAGGATTGCTTTATTAAGCAGATAATATTCTATCTTATAGAATATCTAAGCTAAAAGATATCCTAGTTATATAGAGTAAGGATAGAGTCGAGGTTTATAATTAGGATGCAGTTTTCGCTAATAGACTTAAGGAAATCCTTAATAACTAAGATATCTACTATAATAAGGGGATTATACCTATGCTAGATAACTAATATATATATATTAAGCTTATTAAAGGGTAGCAAAACTAGAAGGCTATAGTAAAGCCTTACCCCCTTAGCGCTAAAGACCTCGAAGTTATTAAGAATATCTATAGTAAGATATATACCAACGGCAAGATAGTATAGGGTAATAGGCTAATCCTAGTTATCTATCTGCTTTTTGTTATATAGCGAGTAGTTAATAGTATAAAAAAAGGCAGGGTTATTATTAACCTTCGCCCTCTTAACCGAATTACTATCCTAGATATATATCCGCTTCCCGACTAAGATAATATAATAGATACCCTCAGAGGGAAGAAATATATAACAATATTTAATACTACTAGTTTCTTCTACTAACTACTAATCTACTCGAGATATTATAATAGGATAGTAGTAATAAGTCCCTGCGGTATTGAGGTTTCTAACGTTATCCTTATAGGATTTAAGAACTCGCTAGCCTATGCTTAGCGTTTTATAGACCGCTTCCTATATAACTACTAGCACTTTGCTCGAGTATATATCAACGATATTATTATTTTTAGTAATAATAACGAGGACTATCTCTAGTATATTAATATTATTCTTAAGCTCTTTGAGAATAACCGCCTTTATATTAGACCTAAGAAGTCCTTTATAGGGTTTCCTAAAGTAAGACTCCTTAGCTATATTATAAATACTAATAGTATTAAACGAATAGAGGATAGGATTATAGCCTTTAAGAACCTCTGCTTCCTAAAAACTCTCTATAATATCGAGAGATACCTCGGAATAGCTAGATAGCTATAATATAATATACCCTAGTATAATATTATTATAACGCTATTATAAGATAGAAAGACCCGTCTTATTGCGAAACTCTATAATAAAAATATGCTTCCTAATGGTCTATTAAAGGTAGTTTAAATAAAGAGGGTCTAAAAGGTATTATTTAAGCTAATATTAAGCGAGCAAGAGGTATAAAATACCCTCCAGGAGAATCTCTATAACTAGGTTATAAGATACTACTATAACCTAAATAAGCTTATATTTTTTAAGGTTAATACTTATAAAAGCGGCTTTAAGCTTATAGTATTCTAACTAGGTATCCTATAGAATAGTACTAATATACCTAGCAAAGATAGTATATAAATCTATATCTAACTAGTGCTTTTTCTATCTAAGGTTATATTACCCTTAGAAAAGCAATACTTCGCTATAGAGGTAGAGGTAGTAGTAGTAGTATAGGCTATAAAGAAGCTCTATAAGCTCGTATAATCAAATAAGCACCCTATATAAATTCTCATAGATTATATAGCTATAAAGGGAATTCTTATATATACCTCGCTACGAACTATAGACCTTAATAAGGCTAACCTGCAGCTTGCGAGCGCTATAAACTACTTATTGCAATTTAACCTCAACGTTACCTATATACTAGGGAAGCTTAATATTATCCCTAATGCCCTCTCGCGCCTGCTATTACTTATAGCCTCAGGACGAGCTAATAGGTTTAAGGATAGCGATATTCTCGCAGAAATAACCTATAGCGATAATAATAATAGTAATATAGGATTTATAAGTATAGTTAACTAGTTAGCTAAGAAGTCATAAGCCTATAGAGCAATAGGGGAGATAACTATAAGCATTTCAGAGGATTTTATCGCTAAGATTATAGATAATTATACTAATAATATAAGGTATAGCAAAATTCTTAAATAACTCCGATCCTAGTAGAAGGAACTGAGCAAGTAGTAGTTACTATTTAATACTACTACTAAGGAAAGTAGCGCTAGAGCTACTAGGAGAGCCCTAAAATGCTATCGAATAACTCCTTAGAGCCTATCGCTAGAAGGGCTTATCCTTTATATAGCTACTAATAGCACCTAGAGACTCTATATCCCGTATAAGTTAGTATCTGCAATTCTCCGCCTTAGTTATAATAAAAAATACTAATTTAGCGCGGACTATATAATAGTAGAAATATCGACTTTTTAGTTTCATAATAAGAAGTTGCTTATATAATAGTATATCGCTTACTATAACTAGTATAAAGAGAACTAAATTAACTACTAAAGGCTACTAGGATAGCTATAACCTATCCCCGTTATAGATATCCCTTATAATACTATTACTATAGACTTTGTTACTAATATACCTAAGGTGCTATCCTACGGAAGTCCCTACGCCCTGCTAGGTTTCCCGGAGTTAGATATATTAGTAATAGTAATATATAAATTCTTAAAAAAGATAATCCTTCTCATAGGATATTCAACCTATAGAGCAAAAGAATAGGTAATAGTCCTATTCTATGCATTTTTCCTCTTAGACTAGGGAATTCCACGTTATATTATTAATAACTAGGATCCTAAGTTTATCTCTATAGTATAGTATATAATATTTAATACCCTTAATATTAGGCTCCTCCTCTTAATAGTATACTACCCCTAAATAGATAGGTAGAGCGAAAGAATAAACTAGACTACTAAGATTGCAATATAGTTCTATATATCTAAATCCCCTAATATCCTATAGACTAATATACTACCTGCCCTATAGTATAATCTTAATAACTCCCTATCTACTATAATTAGATAATTACTAAATAAGGTTATACTCGGATTTAAGCTACGAAGTATCCTTAATATAGTTGCATAAATAAGCGCCCCGACTAAGAGCCTTACTATCCTTAGGGAGATATATTAGAAGGAGGTATTACTACTTATTAATATAGCGAACGCCTTATATAAGGAGAGATATAATAACTACTATACTAATATAACTTTTAATAAAGGAGATAAAGTCTAGATATAACTTAGTAAAGGATTCTACTTACTAGGATAATATAATAGCAAATAGACCTCTAGATAGATAGGACCCTTCTGAATTAAGCATATTATTAATCCTCTTACCTATAAGGTAGATATTCCTAAGTATTAGCAGGTTTACCTAATCCTCTCTATAGCCTAGCTATATAAGCTAGCCTAGGGAGAAGACCTATTTAATTATAAGACTCTACTACTAAAGCCTATTAAAGTTAATAGTAATAAGGAGTAGGAACTTAACTATATTATTAAACGAAGAGTCTTATAGAGGAGTTATAAACCTACTATTAAATACCTCGTCTAATAGAAGGGCTTTATAGCAAAAGATAATACCTAGGAATAAAGAGACTCCCTATTGCTTAATATAAATAATATTATTAATAAGTATAATACTAAATTCCCCCTTAACTAGGATACTAAAAGAGCTATAAGAAGGCGCGCACCTTATATATAACTAAATAGTTTTCCTATCCTTTTAATAGGATAAATATATATACCCTAAATTAATATTAGGATTATAAATTTTCCCTTTATTATTACTATTTTTTACTATTAACTACTCTTCCCTCGATCTCTCTATCTTATATCGAAATAAATAAGAAGGAGCGGAAGGTACTAACTTTTATACGCCTTCCTTACTAACCCTTATTATAAAAAAAAATTTTTTTTTCTTCCTCTCCTTCTATACCTTCCTTCTATTTACTATACCTGCCTACTTTTATTTAGGCATGCTTATACTTTTTATTTATTTATTTCTCTTATATATGCTAATTATTACCCGATAGACCTCTTATAATAAGCAATAATATTATCCTAACCCGCTAAATATAGCCTCCTAAACGCTAGCCTAACTAATACTATTGCAATAATAGCTTCTAAAGGCAAGGAAGTTACTAATAACTATAAGGTCCCGTCTTCTCACCTATCTAATAATAGTAGTAGCTAAGACGAGGGTACTAACCCCTAGAACGACGAGGTGCTTAACCCTATCTCCCTATGCTAAGGTAGTAATAACTAAGGTAGTAATAACTAAGTTAGTAATAACTAAGTTAGTAACTATAGTATTAACCTTAGCACTCTAGTTAAGACTTATAAGTCCGCTGCTAAGAAGAAGAAGTCCCATAAGGACCGCAAGAAGGGCAAATAGGCAGCTAAGAAGAACTTCTTCGCTATAGATACTAAGACCTAATATGAGGAGGTTATTAATAATAATACTAATAATATTTAGAATAATAATACCCAGGCTACTAAGCTAGTCCGCGTTATTACTAGCACTACTACTAATATCGAGGAGACCACCCTAGCTAAAACTATAGCTACTACTCCTTATAAGACTCCTAAGAAGGGCTGCCCTAGCCCTATAGCCTAGCGCTAGCAGATCGACGAGGCAAAGGCTTATATTAATAACACCTTTTTATACTACCCTAATACTATCTTTATCGAGGAGATCGAGAAAATCCTTAATAATATCGAGCCTTCTGAGAATATATCTTCTAACCTCTATATTAGATATATCTAGGATACCCTTAAGTAAGTATATAATATATATATTAATAATAATACCTATAGCAAGCTTCTCCCTAGTTATACCTAGGTCCTCGCTATATACTTTTATAATACCTATAGTTATACTAATAGAATTATTACTAGTAACCTTATTATAATAAACCGTATCAACCTCCTTTCTATCGCCCCGCTCGTTAATATTAGTAATATTACTACTATAGACCTATTAGCCCGTAAGGATGCTAAAAATGCAAAAGACCTCGCTAATAAGGCTAAGGGTAATATTAATACTATTATTAATAGTATCTAATAGGAAATCCTTCCTCGCTTTAATACTATAGAGACTAATATAGCTAATATAAATACTATTAATATTAATGCTATTAGTAAGCATCTTGCTAAACTTAAGAATAATAGCATATCTAAGCAAGTAGTTACTAATAAGATTTATATAGCTATTAATATAGTTAAGACTAAGGAGATCGTAAGCCTTTGCGCTAAGATCGCAAACCTCTATACTATAATCGAGGGTCTCTAGCATACTAGTAATAAGTAACTTACGCTAAGCGATACTAGTAATAATAGTGCTACTAAGCGCTAGCAGATATCTAAGTTCGATATACTCCTCTACTAGTATAACGACTAATTAATAACGCTATAGTAATTTCTAGCGATTAGGATATAAAGAGGGAGAGAAGGGAATATTAAGCATATATATCCTAGATCGATAGAAATAATAATTAGGATAATTGCTTTTTAAAAAGGGGGTATATATTATACGCCTTTTAATAATATAGTTAGCTATTATATAATATTCTATATAACTACGGTTAGGCTTAATACCTATCCTTTAAGTAGGAGACTTCTAGTAGATAAGCTTAGAAGGCTTAGCTATTATAGAATATATCACGATATACTTATAATTACTTATTATATTATTTATTATTATTCACGCTTATATTGCTCTTTCCCTTGTTTTACTCATAGTCTTAGCGACCCCTACTATAGCCCCAGGCTAGTAGGAAGACTATGACATATAGCCTGAAAAAGCCTCTCTTTTAGGGTCCCTCTTAATCTCTAATAAGATCTCTCATTCTACTATAGGTTATATATATGCTATATATAGCTTAATGCAGGTAGTAAGTAGGAAGTTAATATGCTATAATACTATACTTTAGCTAACTGTAAATATATAGGTAATAGTATGCTAAGAGCAGCCCCAGCCTATAATATATAGGAAAATTAATACTTTTTGCTCTATATTTATATATTAAGAATCCTATAAGCTAGTATACTTACTTAGCTATTAAATAAGTATATTAAACTGCTACTTGTTTATCTAGAATATCTCAAAGAAGCAGCGAGGTAACCCTGCTAGCAATCCTCTAGTATACTCGCATGCTACTATAGGGCTACCCTTATTAATTACTTTTTAATAATTAGTTAATAATTACTCTCGTTAGGTTAAAGTAATATAAGCGCTCTATATAGCTACTTTAATAGCCTTATTAATAGCCTCGTTATTATTAAAAAACATAGTAGAGGGGTTAATTCTGCTATATAAGGGGTCTAACTACCCCTAGTACTAGCTTCTAATATATAGAGAGGGTTAGAAATAACCCTCTCTATATACTAGGGTTTTTATATAGCGAGAAGGGGTTAAATAGCAGAAAACTCTAGTATATATACTAGAGCAAGGGGATATATTGCTATCTTTTATACAACTCTGCTGCTAAGACTTTATAATAGGGTTCCCCTTGCTAGTAGCAATAAACTAATACTTAGAATAGTTAAGCGCATGAAATTAGGGTTTTTCCAGGCCTCTATTTATATCAGAGTATCCATTTGTACTAGCAAACTCTAGTACGCGTACTGGTACTGGGGAGAAGATTGTGCACACCCTAAGTGCCAGATCGCTGTTCCATACTTCCCGTCGAACGGGGTGTACGGATAAGGCATCAGCAAATCGCAGGCGGATGAACCGGAGCGTCCTTGATGATTTTGAATGCGGGGATTTTCATGATAATGAATACGGGCTCGCGTATGATCGTATCCGCGACTTCTTTGTGTGGCTTCAAGGTCACCCTCTATACTACGCTTCCATCGAATGTTCGCTGGCCATGGCCAAGCTTCATTCCCGTCTCAGGGTGGGCGATTTGGACGACGCGGAGGGGTTCATGCGGTCTGGAGCATGTCACAAGTCGTCTGGGAGCCTCACCCAGGGGTTCCGGCTCGGAATCGAGGACGATTGGTCAGACAACAACAGAGAGACCCCAGCGACACGCGAATCAGGGGTTGCTGGACATTTTTCTGGGTGCGACAAGAAAGCACTGACGACAAAGTGGTCGTGGCGAGTAGGCCACTCGTGCGCCGAATAGGGACACTGGCGGAGGCCTTTGATACGGCTTATCAGACTGGGGATCTGGATTTCGAGCAATGGATCCTGCTGGCTGCTGCTCGGTTACCCGGGAGGGCTAGAAGAGTCCAGACTCTAACGGCAGAGTCCCTGTGAGGACGAATGCGGAAAAGGCAGGGCGATCCAGATGAGGCGCAATTTCAAGAGCAATAATACGGTGCATGGGCTGTCGCCGACTAACGAGGGTTGCGAATCGGTTGTCTGGGCAGAGCTGACAACAATAGCGGCCGAACGGGACTGAGCCTGGGATATTCTATTTTGGGGAGGATACTTATGTCTGCTGTCCTGGCCGGTTTTCCACCTTCCATGTTGTTCAGTTGCTCTAATACATGTCTGCAAAATGTATCTGCTCTGTGTCAGCGAAGTCAGCCAAACCCGCTGAGCCAAGAGCCTGGGGCTGTCAGGACCGTTCGCCCGCACAGGGCGGCCAAGACGATCACAACACAGACGACAATAAGTGTTGAGATTGACAGGCTGTCACGGCCAAAAGACTGCGTAGGTAGGTGCAGCCGAAGCCTCTCTAGCTGGAGTACTTGACTTCCGGGCCCCTTTGCGCAGGGACGCTGGGAGAATCGATCTCCACCATGCTTAAAAGGCATCCTTGCTCAATGCAACTGGCCAGCAGGTTAAGGTCAGGCACGGCCGGATATGCCTGTGGCCCCTGTCGAAGGCGTGGCCCATGGCCAATGGCTTTCATCCATGCCCATGTCTTCCGAATCTCCTCCTTCTCCCACAGACACTGCCACCGTCGATGACAGGCCAGCCCTGAGCGTGGTTGCGAGAATCCACTCTTGTATTTTGTTGCTAGCGCGCGCCAGTCAGATGGACCAATGGGTTGTGGAAAGGCCACGCCATCACAGGCATGGGAGCCAGGGAGGTTATTGCATCAGGGATTAGAGTCTGGTAGCTGCTGGCCTGACATGGCCTGGGGATGGGAATGGGAGGATGCATGAAGGATTATCAAAAAAGGAGGAGGGGTGCCGCGGATTGGCGGACGGAATGGTTAACGATGGCTAACGTACCTTAGAAAGACTGAATGAACGACGTGAGTGTAAAAGGGAAAGGGTCTAATGGAAAGATGTACCTTAGTTGAGGCGTTGAGACACAGGCGGAAAGGGAAAGCAAATGGAAGTTGCGCTGCTCCGTGCTTCCTTCCTGCGTCGGACTGGACCGAACCATCGGACAGTGGAGGCAGTCAGGAACGATCATCTAAGGAGCGCGGCAGGAAAAGCAACAAACCGGCGGTAGCTCCTTGCTGCGCTTTGCCTTGCCTTGCTTTGGTGCATATGAGGTATCCAATGCGTTTGTGGACGAAATAATCACGAATCATTCACGACTTTCAAATGCCCGAGCAGTGTTGCAGAGAACTCCACTCCGAATCCAATACGGCCAACTCTGGGAACTTGAAAAGCACAGAGTGGCATTGGCATTGGATATCGGTGTTTGACTTCTTTCCGGCTCCTTTCTTCAGGAACAGAAGTTCAACATGTCTTGACCTGCCGTGTCGCGTCGTGTCTTGCAGGTTGCCTCAATATGTCTCGGTCCCTTCGTTGTCCGTGTTTAGTACGCATACTTAGGTCCATGCGGATAGTGAGGAAGATGGGTCCATACGTACAGATACTCTCACCTGGAAGGGGGGGGGGCGTCCTCGATGTCCATTCCAAGCTGAAATATGGAAATTATCCATGAGACTCTCGGCGTCCATTTGCCATCGACGTCGCTATAGGCTTCTCTCTGCCGGGACTACACTCGCCCTAGCTTGTTTTGCCCGATATCTGCCTTTGTGAGAGCCGTTCGCCAGTATAACGGCAAACGCCATTGTGGCCCCGTTCGAACGTCAAGGCCACAAGTTCTCAGACTTATGGCTGAAGATGTTGACGCTCAACTCCTTCCCCTTGAGGCAACAAGAAACAGCCACGGCTGGCACTGTCGATTAAGTATCTTGTTCTTCCTTCCGGATGCCTTCATATTCCCAGGCAGCTTTCGGAAATCCGAGAAGCGAGTACGTAGTCATGTCGCATCAAAAAGTGGGAGAAGAGTGGCAGTGAGAGGCCATCACTATGATCAAGCCCTTAATAGCATGGGTATTTGCTCACACTCTCCTCGAATTGTCCCCGGTGCGCACCTAAAAGAGACGATTAGCGTACATCGTGGTGGGGTCCCAACATCGACGCGTAAATGACATGTACCATCGCTGCATTCCCTAGCAAACGTCGCGTCTCTTGTTGCATCCCAGGTACAAGACGCTACAACGGTCGGCGTCTCCAGTCTTCATTTCCACCCCCTTCCCCCTCTCCATCCCCCCTTCCTTTCCATTATCGCGCCCCTTCCCCCCTACTTCTTCTTCGTGATTCGCTGGTTAGCTAGTATACTGCGGTACTCAGAGTCCAGAGCAGCCGTCCGCAGTCCACTTCCTCCCGTCTTTCATCATTGCAGGTTGGATATCAGTGCGTACCTTACAGCGCACGCACCACCACACTTCCAAGTACAGCTCTCTTTTTCTAAGGTATCCAGTAGCTTAGCGGCCCAGATCTCCCACGAGCCCGCTGAACTCGACTGTCCACCCCCCTTTTTTTTGACCTAAAAGTGTGCCGTTCGCTACAGCCATTGGTGGTGGTATCCCGGCCGGCCACCTTGACGTTTCATGCCTCACCACCTCGTCGCGGATTCTGCTGCTGTTCTTGCTGCTGGCTTCGCTGCTCCGTTGCTCCGTTGCTGAATGCTAGTTGCTACTTTACCAATATTACGTCCACTACCTTACGTCGACAGCATAGAATACAGCGCTAGTCCTTAATCGCAGCATAGCATCTCGTCCCACGCTGAGTCTTCTGCGGCATTTGCTTTTTCTCGACATTCCCCCAATTATTTCCTTTCGACATCCGACATACTCCCCCCGCCCTGTAGTGCCGTATCGCAACAACAGGCTATTCTAAGAAGCCTTCCCGCTCGTTTACTTTCACCCACCCGCCCCGAGGACTCTAGACGTCGATCGCATTCCATTCCGCCCCGACATCCACGACTGGCCTTCCCACCTCAGACACAACCTTGATCCGAAAGAGCGAAGGAAGGAACGAAAAAAAAAAAGTTCTGAGACAATAGTATTTGGGTTGGCAGCTCGGTTTTGGGTTTGACAAGCGGTTTTGGAAACGAGCGTACGCCTGATTGGATTAGAAGTCCATTGGGAAATAGTGGTGCAGGAAGAGGAAGGGAAAGGGTCACTGTGTGACCTCCGATTGGCGTGCACCTGAAAGAACCACGAAGTTCGACTTGAACGCTCCCTTTGTTCGGCCGCACCGCCTGCTCTCGACTACCGCTCGCTCCCCACGCGACCCGACTCTTACAAAACACCTCGGGTTACTATCATGAATGGCCTCAATGCGCCTCTCTCACCTGTCTCTCTAGGCGGAAGCGAGTGGTCCGTTGGCAAATACCAACCTATCAACGAAGACCCGTATGCAAACAACCGCGGCAACATCGTCTCTCCCCCCAATTCCGGAGGTTCCAACGCGGCCATGAATGGCGCATTTTCTTCCGGTCCGCGAAGCACTGGCGGTTCCTCACCGCCGCCGTCTGTCGGCCGCTCTAGCAGTGGCACCAACATGTACGCGAGAAGTGAAAGTGGGAGGAGTATCCGCGAAGATGCCGAAGGCATTTTAGGCGAGCACTACGTCGCGTTGAAGAACTTTCTCAATGGCGGACAAGGAGGCCGGCCCACGCCTCCTAACAAGGCCCGCGACAAGCTGCTGCGACTGTCCTCTGTTCAGTTTCTTGAACTCAGTACCGATGTTTACGATGAGCTGATACGAAGGCAATCTCTCAGTCGTCGCCCCTCGGGTCCTGGTGCCCCACAGACGCCGCCTTACCTGATGCCCGAGTCCAACTTCCACCCGAAACGCAACCAGGCGAGACAAAAACTGTCTTCCCTCGGGCCCCCTCGATTCCGCGATCTCGCAACCGACGTCTTCTGCGAGTTGGAGAGGAGGTTTCCCCACTTTGCTGCTGGAGATATCCCTAGAGTGGGTAGCCCCGTATCGGTCCGTTCTCAGGCGACCGTGAATGGCAGCAATGGCTACCCGCCCAGGAGTCAAAGCCGAAGCCAAAGTCGGGCGAGGCGGCCCTCCGACGCCAGCTCAATGAGAGGAGGCCCACCGCCGCTTGATCCTTTCGGCGTTCCGCCCTCGCCTGGCTTGCCTCCTGGTGGCGAGTACAACCGTCCACAGCAAAAACAATTCCAGAGCAACACGATCGTGCCAAATAAGAGTACAATGGTGGAAGAAGACGACGGAAGTGCGAACGAGGACGGCGATGAGGCTTTTGGACTGGAACGCACGGCAACAAACCGCGCGAGTAAGAGGAGCCAGGCTACTGAACAAAGCGCGGTAGCATCAGAGGTGATCCTTACCCAACTTAACCTCGTATCAAGTGGAGACGTTAACAGCTCTACAGGCCGACAAGAAGCTTTTGGACGAATACCAATCTCAAGTGCGCGAGCTTAGGGAAAAGCTTGACGCCATGGAAGACGTCGTGAAGAAAAAGGACGACGAAATGAACAGCATCCTGGACGGCGAGAGATCACGATCGATGGCCGCGAATATGGAGAAGAAGGAGTTCACCCATCTCCGACTCAGCCTTGAGAGCAAGCTTGCAGAGGCCCAAGACCTGAATGAGAATTTAAAGCAAGAGCTGGATCGCATGAGAGATGAGCACGCCAACGAAACACGCCAACTCAGAGAGCAGGTGGAAGACGCACGGCAATCCAACATGGCAACCACCAGTGTCAACTCGGGCAACGCAGATCAAGAACTGCAACGAGAGAACGAACAATTGCGGAGAGCTCTCCAGGAACAGCAACAGGTAACGGAAGAAGCCCGGCGCGAAGCTCGCGAGTTTCTGCGTGAAATGAAGTTGCTGTCGCAGCAAAGCGGTTCTTCGTGGCAGAAACAAGAAGAACTGGAGAAGACGATAGACCAACTCGAGGGTGAGGTCCGCGAGTGGCGCAACCGCTTCGCGCGTACCAAAACGCAGCTTCGCGACATGCGCGCCGCCTCTCTCGGATTGAACGTGGAGCAGGACGCGGCCAAGTATGTGCGCGAGAAGGGTTTCATGGCCCCAAGCGGAGCAGTGAAGGACGTACATGTTACCAAGTTCCAGATTGCTATTGACGAGCTTCTCCAGCGAGCTCGTTCGGAGGACCCTGACAAGGTCGTTGACGCTATGAAGCAAGTCGTTGTCAGCGTGCGCCGTATTACGAAGGATATCGACGAGGCAGCCCAGACCAATGAAGACCTCGTGCAACAACGATCGAAGCTGAAGGGCAAGATCTCTTCATCCGCCAACAATCTCATTACGTCGTCCAAGAACTTTGCCGCTGCAGCCGGCATGTCACCAGTATCGCTGCTCGACGCGGCTTCCTCCCATCTCGTTGCGGCCATTGTCGATTTACTTCGCACCGTCAAGATCCGAACAACCCCCGATGGCGAGCTTGAAGACGATGACGACGGCACGATTACTCCGGTCGACTCCACCGGCTTTTTCTCCCCGAGGACAGCTTCGAGACAGGATTCAATGATCCAGGATTCTGTTCCTGCGCCGTTACCGCTGGGACAGGCTCCGCCGCCATTCCAGGGACTCGGCGGCCGAGCCAGCATGGACTCCTCAGCCTACAGCCCGATAAACTCCCCTCGTCAGTCTGCAGACACCTATAACCAAGGCCCCAACGGTATGAACGGTATGAATGGCATGGGTTACAATATGGGCATGAGCAAGAATGGCTCTGCGAATGGCTACGACATGCGTCAGGACAACCAGGCCGAGGAGCTAAAGATCTACCTCGAGGACCAGACTGCTATTTTGGTTCAGAACATCCAGAACCTTGTCGGCTCCATCCGAAGCGACGCGTCTATCAATCAAATCACATCCGAGATAAACGGCATCAACGAAGTTGTCGGCAAGGTTATCTCTGAGACTGAGGCGTCTGGCAACGGCGCCATGATCTCTCGCCTGGCTGCCTGCCGCGAGAGACTTCTCGAGGCCAGCGAGCGCGGCATGGACATCGACCGCGGCCAAGACGTTGGAGCTAGCGGCAGGAACGACCGCGAGTGGCGCATGTGGACGCAGACGCTACCGCCCATCGCCTTCGAGATTGCCAGAGAAACAAAGGAGCTGGTCCAGCGTGTTGACCAGTTGGTCATGAGCAAGGGAGGCGATGACTTCGCCTAAGCATCGCCGGGCAACTGTCGGATGTTTCCCCGCTCCCCATAATCATGGCAATCATGTTTTATCAGATTGCCTCCTCATCCATTACAACACGCATAATCTTCCGAGGAAGACACCGGGCCCCTTTACACTTTTTCGCGAGAGAAAGCTTGATACCCCTGCTGTCCTCAGGGCGGCTTTGCTTGCATTTTTGGTCTGCTTTTTTTTTTTCAGGACGTTGACGAAGCGGAAGGGACTGACCTTTTGTGCTTCCTTTGCACGTATATATGTGGGAAACTTTTTCCTTCTTGACGACTGGCTGAGAAAGGGAAACTTGGCTTATAGAAAGGCTTCGCTTATGTTTCCTATTTGTAGCCTCAAGGCGTTTTAATCGTTCAGGGGCTTTCAACTTTATTATACGCGCAGCATGACAGGAGGGCCTGAGAGAGGGACGTTCGTATTTGTTTTGGCGTCAAAATGTCATGCGAATGAAACGATGGCAGGCCAATGATTTTGGATTTTCCCCCGGCTTCTGGCCGTGTGTTCTCACGGCTAGAGGGATAACAACGGAGGCGTCGACTGGCAACTGCGATGCAGCCTGGTCAAGACTGGGTTGAGGATATAGTTAATGTCGAAATCGCCCGCGGGGCATGGATTACTCTGCACCACGTCTATATGTGTTCGGCGAATTTTCAAAGTAATGTCTTGTCCAGAGAGCTTCACTGCCACTCTCGGGTAAGTGAGATCCACGAGCCCCTTCGACGACTGTGGTAGATGGTAGATCTGCAACTTGCACATGAAATATTCACAAGCAAAGTATAGCGTGAACTTCCCAGGTTGTCGCGAAGGACCCCCGCTTCGACGCAGGGAAACGGATTTAACGTAGACTCTGAGCCCCAAAGCGGGGCATCAACAAAGGCGAGTGTACCTTACTACAAATGTTACCGCAAATTGGCGGTGGGAGAGGTTGGGGAAGTAGTAGGGCCTTATTTCCTCTTTCGGATTTCCCACTCTTGGACTGATTTCTAATCTCCTCACGCGTCTCGGCCAAGACAAGTCCCAGGCTACAGCTCAAGCGTTATCAACGATGCGCAGATCGGCTTCCCGGGCTGAAACACCACCGACGGGTGGTTTTTTACTTATTCACAATTGACTGAGTAGGAGCGGTTAGGGAGGTGTGTCTCGATCACGCAAGTCTTTCCCATCCATGTAGGGTCATTTTGTCGTTCCTCCACTATGTGCTGGGTTCAAATCGGAACGTCTGTGGTTGGTTTGCCGGTCCGGGACCCGGGAAGGGTTCATCCCTTGAAAGTGGAGTCGGTTCCGGTCGAACATGAATGCATCGGAGTCGGAACGTGACACCACTCTTGCTCGTGAATCTTGTGAGACCGGAACGTAATGGCCGGGCGCTCCACGCATCCAGCCGGCAATCGGAAGACTCTTCCACGGACCCTTCAATAGCAAGAAACTCAATTCCGTCACTCTGGACTTCCGCTTCGCTCTCATGTGGCCGGCTTGCTGCACCCATCGCAATTGAGGCTTCTCGTTAGCTAAAAACAACGACCCGGCGCATAATTTTGACGCTTTCCTAGTCGACCAACCTCGTACCAGGTGAAGACGACGCACAAAAGCCCAAGTCGAACGTTCTCTCCTATCACGTAGACTTCCGGAACCCTGTAATCTCGCTCCATCGGCGGTCAGCTTATGCCTCGATTCCTCATCGGGGAAAAGTGTCTGGCCCCCACCAACGGGCCAGCTGCTTGGGTTTCTCCAACTTTGTTTGCCCCTCCCCTTTTCTGATACGAGCACGGGTTCTTTCGTCCAGAGAAACGATCTCCAAACGTCGACCTGGGTTTTAACCGCATGCTGACCGGTCAGCCCGTACACGACGCACCGCATCCGCTCCGCGTCGGACCAATGGACGGCGCCGTGGCTTACAGCGGACCATAAGCCATTGGAAGCTCTTTTGCGAGATTGAGGATCTTATTTCTTACCGCCTATGCAAACCCCGGTCTATGGTGGCTCGATCTTGGTAGGTATGCCCTTCTCTGCGCGGTTGGGTTTTAAAACATGGGGCCAGGCAGACGCGGCCCAGGGGGGGGGGGTTATATTCAAGAGGCGTCTTGCTTCCTTCCTTGGTTCTCTCGTGTCTTTCCGTTTTCGGGTCTCATTATAATCTTGTCTTCACGTGTTTTCTCCATACCTGCGTTATGAGCCACTGCTCTCGCCCCCATTGATATCTTGTGGATAACATCCAGGTTTCTGGTTTCGTTCTCGGGCTCTCTGATCATCACATACTGCCCGGCGTGATATTACTGAGTGACTCAAGCCCTATTACCTCTACTTGACGCTATTACTCGAGAGGAATTGCACGGCTTGCTGGAGACCGTCTCCTCCTGCTTCTTACCATCAGCAGACTGAATCGGACTTATCAGAGGACAAGATGTTGAGTACGTCAACAGAAACGATGGCCACGCAAGTCTTGGCGCAGCCCACCGGTGCGAACGATCCGGCAGAGGACTCCCCCTTCTTGAACCTCCCATACGAAATCCGTCTGCAAATATACGGCTGGGTGCACGCGGCGCACCCCATTCAGCACGCCCAGCTGGCCCCATGGTATCCAACACCGACGTACAGTGCGTACTATCTCAAGCCCGTTGGGGCAGACAAAGGTACTGAAGACCCCAACGTTCGAGGAAAAGGAACCGAAACCGAGCGTCGTAACCGCAAGAATACCACAACCGTCGCTGCCGCCGTCGCCACCTCCAGTGGTGACGAGCCGCTCCTAACACCCCACCGGCCCCTCTGCGGCCTCCCATCCGCGCTCCTCCGGACCTCGCGCCAAATCTACGACGAATGCCGCACCATTCCCTTCCGCTCCAACGAGTTCGTCTTCGTGAACTGGTTCTCCTCGGGACTCTGGGCCGCGCGGGCCTTCACGCGGGGTCTCAATGCGTGGCAGCGCGACGAGATGCGCTTCACGCGGCTGGAGATGCTGGGGCGGGACTTCACAGGCCCGGCGCTCAAGGAATGGGTCGAGCTCTGCGCCTGCTGGGCCGGGGGTCTCCTGGGCCTGCGGCTCAAGATCCTGATCGGAGGTGGGATATTTGAGCTCGCTGCTACTTTTGCCGCGCTGAACAACAATGCAGAAGCCCAGGCGATGAACGTCTCGCGATTCCCCGAGCCGCGGCCCGAGTGGATTGAGGAGGGCCTGCGCAAGATGGGTAGGCTGAGGCGGTTGGAGGTCGAGCTGAGCGTTCTCGATTGGGATGACGAGCACAAGATTGAGTGGTGTAAGAGCTTGGAGGGCATGTTGAATGAGGGGAGGGAGAAGGGGAGGTGGGTGAGGGTGAGATGTGTCGAGAGGTTGATGGAGGATCGGGGGCCAAGGAGGGAGATTGTTGGGGAGAAGAAAACGGAGCTTAATGGGTAATGAAGTTTACTGACTGGAGTTTGCTTGGAGGCTTGATTCTTTCCTGGGTTTACGGGCTTAAGGGGCCATGCAAAGGAAATCGAATCACTTGGGAGTTGGGAGTCAAGGGGAGTCATGTAGGATACCATCTACATCAGGAAATCTCAAGGATTGGTTTTTATTCTTATTTATTTTTGCTTTCAAATCATCTTAAATTTGCTTCTGCGGTTCTGTTGAACAATGGAAAATTATTCACTGCGCAAACAGAAGGAGGTCGTCAGTTGAGCTCTTTCGCACCTGCCGTCTGTTAGATGTCAACTCGTCCAACGCTTTTTCTTCGCCTTCCCTTGTTTACCTCTTTTGAAGTATTTTTCTCTGCCACCTCTTCTTCTTTACTAAAAAAAATCACCAAATATTCTTCTCGCTTAAACAGCACCATCTCCCTTCCACCTCTCACCCTTCGCTAGTATTTTTTTTTTAGACGCACCGTCTTCCTGTCCTCTGGAGCTGCTTACCTTTTCTCTTCTACAAAAACCCCTTTGAACCTGTTCCTCCTCTTCTTCTACCACAACTTCACGCGGGGAATTCTATCTTGAGATTTCTTTGCTCTTGAAAACCGGGGAAAAAACCATTCATATTACCT
This sequence comes from Colletotrichum sansevieriae, assembly GCA_026260285.1. Lineage (NCBI taxonomy): Eukaryota > Fungi > Ascomycota > Sordariomycetes > Glomerellales > Glomerellaceae > Colletotrichum > Colletotrichum sansevieriae. Next base: position 188,830 of record JAOQIF010000022.1, on the reverse strand, counting down.
GGTAAGTCTCGTGGCCATTTGAAAGGAAAAATAGAGTCACTAATCAAGCAGATTCCTAAATCAAGGGATCAAACAACTTTAGTTGCCTCAAAGACCTACCTCGCTAAGGAATTCCGACCTTCTCACTCAGCTGGTATGGTATGGATCCTTCACGTTCTATAACGATCAACTTATTGACTAGCGCAGATCAAGATGTGCGGTCATGTTATGAGAGGCCGCTTCGCCCCCCGCTGCGCTGAGTGCGCCCAAGTTGACTACTCAACCGCCTGGCCCCTTGAGGTCCGCATTCCCGTGCTCATCGTCATCACGGTCCTGTTCGTCAACATTCATCCTACCATCAACAACCTCGCCAAGCGCGTCGTCTGGATGGTTGTCAAGCCCATCGCCCTCTTGATCGGCTACCTCTGCGTCGCCTTCATCCGCACCCTCCTCTTCATCTTTATTGATGGCCCCAAGATGGTCGCTGGCATCATCGCCCGCAAGAACAGGGGCGGTGTCGATGTCCTCGGTTCCCTCGACACCGAGAACAACACCAAGCTCAACGCCATCATGGGCCGCATCCACGCCGACATGGCCGCGGCCTGGGTCCCTGGCGACGGCGGTGTCTTCGACAAGAAGTACAAACCCTTCCTCACCTCGGACGACATGAACTTTCAGGGTCCTCATCAGAAGGAGGCCATGACCCGCGAGCGCAACAACTCTTGCTGAGTTCCTTCAATTCCTGGCCTGGCGGAGCTTTGTGTGTGGCACAAGTACTTGGAGGGACTGGATCTTAGGGAAAGCCGGAACAATCTTCTGGGGAAATGGCTTTGCACTACGACTCTGAGGGCGCCCGGAATTTTTTTTTTTTTTTTTTTTAAAAAAAAAAGAAGGAAGGGACGATGAGTTCATGAGATACGAGGCGATGATGGCTTACGACTTTACGACTTTTTTCTTGCTGTCTTGAGCGGAATTTGGTTGAGCCTGGAAGCATAGACGAACCTGACGTCCTACGCATCTTGGGTGTTCGTATTGGACTGGGTCCCTATCGTGCGACATGGGAATACCATAAGAGCCTGCGAGAGACGGCAGGATAGACATAGAGGGATCACAGGACATGGTAGATAGATCCTAGGTAGTAAACAACAAGACGAACGATATGATGCTCTTCTTGCACCTTGCTCGTTACCTGTGCTGTGAAAAGAGGTACCCAACCCCACATTTGGGTCATATTATTCATAACGAAAACCGCGTGCTGTGACGCCTCGCTAGCATCCTGCCTCCTCGATCCTAGCACTTACCGTGAGGGGATGGTGGACGGCCGGTGATTAGCAAAGTGTTTTTCTTTTTAATGAGCGAACTGACCCCGATTGAGCGCCTCTTGTCTTCCCGCATTCTGAATACTCACCCAAGCGGTCCTGCTTGTGTTGTTATCAACCTTGCCTCTGCTTGCTCCAAACTAGATGCTGTCTGTCTACCTCACTGTTTGCTCCATGGCGCTCAGTTCGAAGAGACGCTACAAACATGGGCAAGTTTACACAGGCGATGTTGCTGGCCATGTAGCGAGTCTCAATGAGTCCGAACAGCTGTAACGTTCACACATGAGGAATATCCGGGAATCCAACTGAAGATGTTGTGAAGAAGTCAATGGGTTGCACTCCTCGTAATTATGAAAAGTAAAACTGCCAGAACGCCCCACCCAATTTGGTATCTTTACCCAGAACCCTCCTTAAGACGCTCCGTACCTCACCTGCATTCTGTAAACGATTGGATGGTACGAGGAATCTCCCTTACCCCTGTTTCAGTCCAGCCAGTCAGGCTCATGACCAAACACATCAACACTTCCACCTCCTTTCCTTCACGCTCACTCCGAAGAAGCAGACCACGCTCAGCTATAGTGAGGGGGGCCGTGTCCTCCCCAAGCTTGAGGACCCTGAGGAGACTGGTACTGAGCCTGCTGGGGCATGTAGCCCGGGCCGCCGGCGCCGCCCTTCATGGACGTGACGTCGGGGCGATTCTCCAGCGGCTGGGCAAAGTTGCAGATGTGGCAGACAACATCAGTATAGCCTTTGATTGAGAGAGGTATGACGGGCTATGAGGAATGAAAGGTTAGCTTTACATGGTTCACTCGATATGATTCATTCATAAGAAATGTGCTGCCGAAAAGTTCAAGGGACAGGCGAACATATGAGACAGTTGCACTGGGCGACGTTGGAATGCGCCATGCCACAGGTGCTAAACGGCACAAAACAAAAACAAAAAAACACTCACAATCCAGCAGAATGTGAACCACGGATGGCTCTTGATGACGTGACCGGCCATGTTGCCGCAGTTGTAGCACTGACAGACCATGTCCTCGTAGCCCTCGACGGGCTTGCGAAAGGTGTGCTCGCCGCACACGAAGAAGAAGAACATTTCCGGCGGTCGGGAGGTTTCGTGTCGGTTCTCCTCGGCGATGCTGTAGGCGCACAGGTGCAGGAAGGTCTAGCAAAGGATTGCGGCCGTCGCCTGATGATGCTTACACGCTCCTTTACTCGAACAGACGTCGGTTCGCGCTCGAGCGGTGTGCTCGCCCGGACGCTCGTCAAGTTAGGACGAAGTATGGCTGCTGAGTACTGGAAAGACTGCCGGGAGGTGATGTGTGAATAATCGCAGGGTCGGTCGGCAAGTTGACTAATTAGTTGGAGGAGAAGATGGAAAACCGATGGATGATGGGAGGACCAGTGGACGTCGAAAGGGACCGACAGCCAGTTGCACACGTCCTGATAGGCCGCGAAAGAAGGGTACAGTCGAATGTTCCTTCTTGCCATTAGCAGAGGGTGGCCCAAGCTTTCTAGGCGCAACTAAGAAAAACCGTGGAGGGACGGAATGAATTCGTGGATTTGACTGGCGCGACTGCGAAAAGAGGGATGAACGGGGGATTCTGATTGCGTGGCTACGGTGAGTCTGGGTGCGTGACTACGGACTACGGCCAAATGGTCTTGCGTGTCCGCCGGACTCAGCCATCCTTGGCGACTCCAGAAAACCTCCCGGGGCGGACTTGATTTAACATGGCATGTTTCTCGGGGGGCAAAGACACCAAGACCAGTTCAGTATTTCTTGGAACCTCGTCGAACGCGGAACAGGGGGGAAATCAAAGTGAGGCCACGCGTGACCTGTCTGATACCTCGGCGATTTTGGGGGGAGGGGTCCATGCTTCTGCGAACGCAGCAAGAGGAACTGTTATGCAAAGACGCGAGGCCCCTACCTTCACCAGCTCCGGCTTCCATGCAGTAGCATTTCTGATGAGAAAAACTCCCCAGAAAATACTAAGATTATGCTCTTTTTCTACGTGCATCAACCGGGTCGCTCCCCGCTCGAACCCTCATTCAGCTGATCACTTTTCGCCTAGCTGGCTGAGGAAGAACCCGGGGTAATCCGTGTATCCAGCCAACATGAGCCAAAATCCATGCGAATTGCTGTGGCCAATTCGGGCACTGCGCCCATCAGCGATGTGTACACTGTCGCCTTCCTCCACGACGAATATCGTGGCTTTTTCAAAAAGCTTCGCGAAGGTTGAGGCAGTCCGCGACAATGGGGATGATATCATCATCTTACTATGTACCTCAGGTATCATCACCCTGCCGCCTCCACTCTAGCCCGATGTTCCCGCCCGTCCTTTTCGCCGTTGTGACGCCGCCAAAAAAGGTTCGAGGTCGACTGACAGCCCGCCGGCTGTCTTCCAGTGCCCGCTAGTGTTGGTTCTCCTTAGCGTCATTCCTAGGTTCCATGGCTCAAATGAACACTGCGCCTGCCTTAATCCCCGCCGTCCGGTCCTGGCGCCTGTCATCCCGGACCCACGGAACCAACCTCGACCGATCTCCGACTGCCCCGAAAAATTTCAGCAAAGCAGCACCACGCGACGACTGAAAGACTGCAGACTGCATATTGCAATATCAAGTTCCACGCGAGAGACAAAGTCAAATTGATTGTTTGCGGCGAGTTGGACTTCAAGCCCGAAGCCGCGAAGCCGTCCAGCCATTAGTCACTCTACACCCGATGACATCCAGCCCACCCTACACAGCTTCAAGATGCTCTACGACCTCAACATCCCGTGGACGCCAACCACGTCCCGCGACGAGCTCAACCGCACAATTTCATTCGCCTCGTCCCTGGGATACTCAGTCATCGCCCTGAACAACACAATAACGCCTCCAATCCCATCCCAAATAACGAATCCACTCCCGAAGATCACATCCACCTCGACACTACAACAGCCGACAAAGTCCCCGACAGTCCTCCACCGCGCGACGGTCCTCCTCTCCGACCCGTCCCAGAACTACCGTCTCTCAGCCGTCGCGTCGACCTACGACATCCTCGCCGTCCGCCCCACGACCGAAAAGGCCTTCCAAGCCGCCTGCCTCTCCATGACTGAGCCGTCCCTGGTATCCCTCGACCTGACGCAGCATTACCCCTTCCACTTCAGACCGAAGCCCCTGATGGCAGCGGTCTCTCGAGGCATGCGCATAGAAGTGTGCTACTCGCAGGTGCTATCCGCGCCGGGAGGAGGCCAGGGCCCGACGGACCAGCGCGCGAGGGCGTGCTTCATCTCCAACCTCGCGTCCATCGTCCGCGCAACGAAGGGCCGGGGGATCGTCGTCAGCAGTGAGGCGAAGAGCGCGCTGGGTCTGCGCGCCCCGGCTGACGTGGTGAATCTGTTGGCTGTCTGGGGTTTGGGGAGCGAAAGGGGCACCGAGGCGTTGGGCGTCAACCCCCGGGGTGTGGTTGTGAATGAGGGCATCAAGAGGACGGGGTACAGGGGCGTTGTGAATGTTCTCGAGGTCGGCGGACGAGAGGGCGATGGCGCGAAGAAGAAGGCGGAGGGAGGGAAGAAGGATGGCGGTAAGGGCAAGCAGGGTGAGAAGGGAGGAGGTAATGGGCAGAAGCGCAAGACGCCTGATGAGTCCGGGGATGGCGCGCAGCCGACAATCAGTAAGCGGCAGGCGAAGAAGTTGAGGCTGGCGCAGAGGGAAAAGGACAAGAGCTCATCATAATACGTCAAGGGCAGCATGTATGAAGACTAGAGAGTACGGGTCGGTCGGACATGTCGTTTACGCTTATGATACCCCTTTTAGAACTAAAAAGCATCAACGTTACTATCTCGCAGTGCATGAGCTTGAACACCGCCTCAAGATGGCTAGAGACCTGGCTATTGCATGGGCATCATGAGACTTGCTCATTCTCCGTTTTACTACCACGCTATCGTACATGTGGTGATGTGATGTGTGAAGGGGGGCTTTTGTTGTCCGGGTATGTGTTGTGTGCTCTTGAGATATGTCCAAAAAATAGAGAAATGAATTATATACAGCTGGGTGTTTGAAAGTTTTCCTTTTTCCACTGGCCGCCCACATCCAAGGCACCTCCTCGTTCAAAACGGAAGGGCGGCCACATCACCTTATCGCTCACGCAGCCGGACGGAGGGATAGGTTCTTCGTTCCGACTTCCAGCGACGCCTTCACTCCCCTTTGCCTACCGCCGCCGCCGTCTCCTTCTCCTAATGCACCGCCATGCCGTATCCATCGTATCGGAATACCATTAGATACCACATTCACCTCCGCCGCCGTCCAAGAATCGAAAATGAAAACAATGATTAAACACCAAATCTTCTAGGGTATTCGTATGCTGCTTCCGCACATCGCTTCCGTCGTCGTCGTGCTTCCGTACGTCACGCCCCTCCCCCCTGTGCCGCTGGCTCGAATCCATCGCACCAGAGTGTGGAACAAGAGTCGACGAACCGGGATCCGCGGACCGAGAACTCATCGTCGAGGAGGACGCCAGGGTTTAGAATGTCATGAATGCTTCACGCTTCGTCGCCTTTCTCCTTCCAATCTGCGGGCATGACTTCAGCCTGGACTTGGGCCTCAGGGCTCGCGCGGGCCTGGAGCCTGATGGTTTGTTGAAGGAGGTTTCCGAGAACGAGGGACTTGGTCAGGCTGAGACCGCTGACGGCGACGTTGGGCTGCGCGGCCGGGTTGTTTACGGCGGGAGGAGGCGTGACGGCGGGGGCGGCCGGGTTCGCTGCAGCCGGGTTGCCGCCGTTCAGGCCGCCCAAGGCGAGAGATGTCGTCGGGTTGTTACCGTTTGCAGGGTTGCCTACGAGCGGGAGAGCCGCCGGTGCTGAGGCGGCTGGCGGCTGAGGTTGCGCTGCTGGTGGCGCGGCAGCCGGAGGTTCTGGGCTTGGTGTTAGTGTATCGACCCAACTAGAACGGCTAGCTTGGGAGAGACTTACCGGCTGCGACTGGGGGAGGAGCCGCTGGAGGAGTGACGGCAACCGGCGGTGCGGCTGGTGGTGCGGCGGGGGGAGGTGGAGGAGCAACGGGTGCTGGCGGACAGCTTTGTGTCATGATAATCGTCAACGGAGGACTGAGATATATGTTAGTTCTTTGCCATCACAAACCCCAGCCGAGTCGATGGCAAGTTGTGGAACATACGGAGCAGCTTGCGTGACGAAGACCGTCAACGGGGCAGGCACCGACGCATTCTGGAAAACCGTCTTGGTGACCGTCATCGCGGCCGGGGGCGGCGGCGGCGCTGGGCGGTTGTTGTTCTTGTCGCCCTTGTTTCTGTGACCGTTCTGTCGGTTGCCTCCATTCAGTGCGTCGAGGATACCCGCGAGGATGCCATTCGAGTTCCCTCCCGTGAGGCCCTGGATGTTCTCGGCCTTGACCGTCTTCACATCCACCGCGCCATTTCCTTCAATATTGACGATCTGCCTGTCATGCAGCTTCTCCCTTTTTTCGACTACCGCGCCCTGTAGTTTTGTCAGTCCCCAATCTTTTGTTTTTGAACATCTCCTGTCAGAACGCACCTGAGCGAGTGTCAACAGAGCTCCCACGGCGAAGAGTAAGCCTTGCCTCATCGTGGGCTCTGGGGATGTTAGAGAAGCTGGCGGCCGTGAGACGTGCCCAGCGTTTCTCGATGTGATCGTTCCAGTTTACTCCGTCGTGTGATCAGTTAAATTATCGGTTTGTCTAATTTGTTGTTAAAGACTGGAATTGCAACAGGCCAGCCGTCGGTGAAGCTCGGTGGGATCAACCCTAGATTGTTCGTTTAAAGAGCGTATATTTGTTGTTGGTGGTGTGTTCGGTGGAGTGGTTCGATCAAACCTTCCACACGCAAACTACATAACCACACAAACCAAGTGGTAATGGGAGGTAGGTGGGAAGGAGAATCAAGTTACGGGCATGCAGATGGCCACCTGCAGATCATTATACAGAGAGTTTGGGAGAGATAGGACGGCCAAGACCTTGAGTAATGAATTGAGAAGCAGGGTCATGGAGGTGGTGTGTGGGTACACCTCTTTTTTTCTTCTTTCCTTTTTGCAGGACGGGTAGCTGTATGGAGACCGACCAAGGCGACCAAGCACACGACGAGCAGGGGAGGACGTGGGATGGGGGGGTATGAGGTGAAGGGTGTACAGTACTACGGTATCGTATGAAGATGATGTTTGGTGACAGAGGGGGGATATCAAAGAGCGAAAAAAGGTCACGGAACGCCGTCTTTCCCGTGTGCCCACCTGAAAATGCTGTGCTATTATCAAGCGAAACAGACTTTGGAGGGATTCGGCAAACGGGCAGTTAAAAAGATCGGACGGGACCATGGGCACGAGGCAAAACCCACGCGAAATGCTCTCTCTAGAAAGGAAGAGCACAGTTCGATGTAGTTGAGCAGTAAAACATCACGCGAGGTGAATTAAGGGGATCATATTACACAGAACTGTTCACGACTCACCATCCTCGCCCAGGAATGCCCAGGCCATTTACGCCGCCGCGCCGGCTAAATTGGCTCCGTAGGCTTCGGCGCTCCGATTGCAAATTGAAGCAAGCAGGTCAAGTTGTGGGTATCGCCACGGTACTTGGGTGGAGAGGCACCAGATATGGTCAAGACTCAACGGCAGTCACAAGTTGCCCGTTTCGCCCTCAACAGCAGGCGGTTCCTGACGAGAGACAGGGGCGAAGACATGCGGAAGCCGGGATGTCTGGAGGGCTGCCTGCAGTCTGCAGAAAACCCCACCCGCTGTCCCCGTTAAAGCCTGCGCAGTTCAGGGCAGCCAAGACGATTCCCAAGGGAGCCCTACCGACTCGTCCATCCGTAGTGGGCGGATGGGCGGATGGGATCTACGGAGGCTCTTCTGATTCTGGCATGCTTCGATCGGAGGTGGTTGCCGGGAGAAGCAAAGCGCCGCGGGTTCGACGACCCTTGGCAAGGAACAACCTTGGGCTGATTGTCCAGGGTATGAGACATGCCCCAGACGGAGACCGTCTGAGACGGGGATGATGCGCCGCGAGACCTGCGCCCCTCCACTTCAAATGGCCCCGAAACTGAGAAAGCGCTAGAAATTTATGAATGGTCGGACTTTCTTCCCTCGGCAAGACAGGGAAAGGCTGCTGAGGCGAGCGACACCGCAGTTGGGCAGACGGCATCTCATCCGTAGATTGAGATGCGTGACGTGATTGCTGTTTTGATGACAAAGTCATGCGATGATGATGATGATGCTTTATGGAAGGCCCGCTTTCTCATTCTCCAAGATCATTTTCTTTCTCTTCCATCGTCAGTGTATTCTCAACGTCTTCCATCCATCCTAGTCTCCTCGAAGTCAATCAGCTAAAGCCATCAAGAAGGAAACTTTTTCGGACGGGACGGGTGACGGGAAATTTTTACACTTTTCCAGCAACCCCAGCTTGCAACCCTGACTCACGCCATTGCAGCACAGAGGATAAACAAAGAACTTCGAAAGAGGCGAGAAACAAAAGAGAGAAAACTCTCATTTCGTTTCCCCAGAATATCCGTACCAGATCAGGGCAACTATTGTTAGCGATGCGAATCGGTCGTCGGCGAGCATGGGAGATTGACTGCGCACCCAATCCCGTGGCCCACAACATATCTCATGTGGGCATATCACATCATTCTTGTTTAGGACGTGCCGCAAACCCGCAAAGGGAACAATCGGGGTTTGTGCGACAACATCCACGCTAGGATCTACAATGATGTAGCAATTCAGATGGATCCTCCAGTGTCGGTCCTAGCCTGGAGAAGTGGCTGTCGCATGCGTTTTGGCCTGCTTAGAGCTTTTAGCAGTGCTCGCCACTGTGCTCGCGTCGCGAAACCATGCGGGACTTCTTTCTTCTTAGACCGGCACTGACGATTGTGCGGTATGTATCTAGTCTCATCCCAACTTTGGGCCTGCACAAGAAAGAAAGAAAGTCGTCCCTCCACCGCAGCCAATGAGCCCATCGTCGAGACAGATGGTGTCGCCAGCACGTTGCGATTTCGAAGGCCCCTTCCACCGAGGGGCATATTTAGGTGTAAGAGGACGGACAAGAGCATTAAGACAAGCTCCGTCGTTCAAAGTTTCGCTTCGCAGGGGACTCGCCTCAAATGGCTGGAGACGGAGCGGATCAGACAGCGTCGTACAGGCGATGGCGCGTTTGATCATTTTTCTTTTGAAAATCTCATCCAGTTGTGTCCTCTGCTTTGTAGGACGATGGGTCGGTTCAGGGGGAACCAGCGCTTGGTGTGCTGGGTTTGTTATATCGTTCATGGAAGCCGCGGTGATAGCGCATCCTGAGAATCATAGCATTGCTCTCTGTATTGGCTAAAATCTGCCTTCAATACCGTAGGTGAGATAAGTCCGCTGGTCTGCGGGCAACTTAATCGCTGTGGATAGATGGCATCAATAGAGAAATGGTGAGCGGCTTTTCCCTCTGTTGCAGGTCTCCGAAGTCCCGAAGTGCATCGCCTTGCGCTGAGGAAAGGGAATCCAAGACAGAGTGAGACCACCACCCTTTTCTCTGAGCAATACTGAAGCAAGTCGTTGCAATTAAGCTTAAGGATAGGAATGTCATGATCGGGAGACAGGACTGCCAGTCTCGTTCGTGGAGACAGTCTGGGCACGTAATCGTGGCGTCGACCCACAATTTTCTAACGATGGTTTTCTTGTATGTGGCTGGTGAGAAGTGGCTTCTCTGAGCGTGGTCCGCGGTCCTCGGTGCTCACAAAACTCCGATCGCTGCACTCCACTACCTTAGGCCCTGTATCGGTACATCGACCCTAGGACCCAAATTTGGGGGGCCTCCTAGCAAGTCAATGACGACGGAGTAAGCTCTCTTCTTCAATCAACGATGAGGCTATGCGACAATCTGTCACAGCCGTTGAGTAGTTTGTTCAGCCAAGTTTTTATCACAAGTTCCGGACATTGATGATGAAAGCGTCACCAGTTTCCAGACTGAGTCCTGTTGTTCGACGATACTTTGTAATACATAATTCGTAGTGGCTCGCCGGCAGCCAGCGAACCAAGCGTTTCAACCTCCTCTCGAAGCGTCTCAGGTTCTGGATTGCGCCTCCAAGGTCACTCAAGCAAACACAACCGCGAGAGCAGAGAACCGCTCATGATGGCGACAACAACACATGTTCTCGACGACTATTACCTGGCCATCACGGCCATCATCACGATAGCCTATCAACTTTTCTTCTTCTCAATAGCTTTCAGCTTCAAATTTGACAAGCTCACTGGTAAGACTCGCATCATCTCAGCTATCCTCTCTCATGACTTCTGTTATAATCGCAGTGAGCCTAACGCATGGTAGACTTCGCCGGTGGCTCGAACTTCGTTCTTCTCGCCATCATCACCCTCGCGCTCAGTGGCAATGACCACCCACGTCAGGTCGTCGCTTCCATCTTCATCATGTTGTGGGCAGCCCGTCTGTCGGGCTTCTTGCTCTTCCGCATCATCAAGACAGGCAAGGACGATCGCTTCGACGACAAGCGCGACAAGTTTTTCCCCTTCCTCGGTTTCTGGATCTTCCAAATGGTTTGGGTCTGGACCGTCTCGCTGCCCGTGACCATCCTCAACTCGCCCAACGTAACGCAGTACCCGCAGCACTCATTTGGCACTGGCCGGGACATTGTAGGCATCATCTTCTTCGTCGTGGGGTTCATCATGGAGGCCGTGAGCGACGCGCAAAAGTACATGTTCCGAAGGGATCACCCCGAACGTGAGGCCATTTGCGACAAGGGCTTCTTCAAGGTCTCGCGGCATCCGAACTACTTTGGTGAGATCATCATCCAATTCGGTAAGTCCGTTCCATCATGTCCCTGTCTGGAGGTGCCAAGCGATACGGACCCCATCGGTCGTCGATTCCTGGCGTCTTTTCTGAATCGTCCACGGCAAACTTAGAACTGACACCACGCAAAGGCATTTACATGATCGCCGTATCTTCGGCCGCCGACGGTTATGTAGGCGGCCAGGCTTTCAAAGCTCTCTACGCCACCATTCTTGGTCCCTTCTTCCTCACCTTGCTTTTGATGTTTGTCTCGGGCCTGACGCTGCAGGAGCGCCCCAGCGCCAAGAAGCGTTTCGAAAAAGGCCAGAACTGGGAGGGCTACAAGCGTTATCTGGACCGCACCAGCATTCTCATTCCTTTTCCGCCGCAATTATATGTGCGTTTGCCGACGATCCTGAAGCGGACTATCTTCCTCGAGTTTCCCATCTATGTGTTTGACCCGGCTAAGCATTCTGACGCCGCGACGAGGGCCGAGCACGGTGAGCATCGCCATGAGGACGTATCTAAGCCCGCTGGTAGGCCCAGCGGCGAAGACAACTTGGTTGGCCAGCATTCGTAGGAGACATGCGAAGTAGCAAGAGAAAGGGGAATCATATTGAGATACCAAATAATATCCTACAAGACTTAGAGCAAACTGAATATGACACATTGGCCAGAATTAATGATAGCTGTTTATTCATCAGCCAAGACTTTGAATGAACGCGATCAAATTCATGAGCCAGAAGTCCTCCAGTCCACGTTCGAGACACTTGGCCCTGGAACCTTTCCCAGTAAGCCTCTACCAGCCTCGTCAGCCTACTGGGGCGGGCTCTAGGCGCTGTTATCACAGGCGGTTGTGAAGGAGGGCTTCGCCGTGCTGGTACACCCGCCGTTTCCACGGAGGTTGGTTGGCTGGTCCAGCGACTCCTGAGAATCCCCGTAGTCGGTATACTCCGCTTCCTCCTGGTGCGTCTCGGCGCCTTCGGGAATTGGGACCATTGCATTCTTCACCCAGATGTGCGTAGCCGTCTTCCAGTCGAGGCCGTCGATGCAGCCTCCCTTAACCGAGACGACGTTTTTATCCTATAACCGTGTTATTATATCATCTGGCGTTTGACATCATATTCAGATGGAGACATACTGCTGTGCTGTGAATCAACCTTGTCCCGCAGTTTCGGCAGAAGTAACTGAGTCATAAATCAACACTTGTCTTCCTTAGCGTGTAGGACATGTTCCTGCCTTACCAATGAAGAGTTACTCCTGATGCAGTTGGCCGCCTGTCCGACCAGTCAGCGTTTCGTTTCCATTCATTTTCGGTCTTCATCATCTGCACGTCTCTCACCTCGCCCCCTCTCGCACCGCTCCCGCCATACACTCTCACGACAACCACTCATCACATGCATTCTCTCCGTGTATGCGTCTTTCATTCACACGAGCTGGCCCATCAACGTACAACAACCCCCCAATCATGGGTCATCACTCACGCGTAGACGCCCAGCAACTCGGCCGAGGGGATCTCGAACTTGGGAAAAATCGCCAACGTCCCGAACGCGGACCCGCTCTGCCGCTTACACTCATCGCAGTGGCAAATGTACAACCGCAGCGGCTTCGGAAGCGGCGTCTTGAATCGTACTGCGCCGCATTGGCATCCCGCGTCCATCTTGTGACGTCAGAGGGAAGGATGGTGGGGGATTCTTTTCAATTGAGATACTGGCCCAAGCTTCGATTGATCTTTTAGCCGGATCGTTCCAAAAAACTGGAGTGATGTTCTCCTCAATTGAATGGGAAAGGGATTATGAATGGATTGAGAAAAAAATTGAATGTTCGAATTGGAGAGAAAGGATTGCTTTCTCAGCACGGTTCAGAGGGAGTCAGCAAGAACAAAAGAGCAGAAACATCCCGAAACGGCGTGACGCGGGATCCTCCCGTGCTTTTTGAACCAAAGACTCTCACGCAGCACTCGGAGAGAGCCGCATGACACACACAGTGAACTGATCTTAGGACGCGCGTCAGCAACTGGACGACCCAAGCCCCTGGTCTACATTTCCATTTTACTGATGGCCAGCAGAGGCGTTAGGCACTTTGGGCCCCGGTAAGGGGTTACATAGGCACCTCAGTGAGTCACGGCCGGCTTAGTGCGGGGCAACCTCTGTGTGAGACAAGATGGGGAATTTGGAGTGGGAGAATCACACCGCTTGGAGCGAGACTGGCGCGAAGTCACATGGCTCGCGGCTGGGGGTACGCGAAGCGTTATCTGTAGGCGGATCCAAGGAAGGCGTCTGCGATGCCTTTTGGTGCTTACGTTGATAAGGCATTAGGTCGTGTCCTATCTTTCTTTTAAGGCAAATGGGAGGAGGAAAAAAAAAATAGGGGGAGAAAGGGATCCTCTGGTGAGGCTCAGATCTCACATATTCCAAGCAACAACTGCTTTCCCGGCATCAACGGCTATGCTCTCATCTCTGCCTCCCACAACGGAGGGGGGAATCCTGAAGAATGGAGAATGTCAATTGCAAAGTTGCACAGATCTTACGAAAGTACATATTATGATACTACGGTGCTGCAAGATAGGTAAGGCGACTCCGTGGAGTCAGGAAAAGAGAGATGGCTGTATGAATATCGTGGCCGGTGGCACAAACGCCTGAAATTCCAGCGGAATGTCTGATAACCAGTTGTCGAGATGGTGGGACAAGGATTCACATGCTCTAAAGACTCATGAAGAAGTGGTCCAAAGCCGTCAAGGTGAATGGAACCTATGGTTCTAGTGGCTGCTAACAGGTCATGGTGAGAGTGTACTCAGTGTTAACGGTGACACTTTTTTTTCTTCTTTTTGGCATTGAAGACTCTTCATCTTTGTGAGACCCGGCTGGCTGTATCGTTCAGTTATTGTTGAACTACTTTCCAGATGGCAACTTGTACATTGCCATCTAATCAGGCATGCCAACTCTATGCGGATTTTTGCATGACCAGTCTGACTGAAAATATGGGTTAAAGCACCAACTTAGACTTCGATGAGTTTCTGCCCGATATCATTCAGTCTCATGACATACTTCCAGCGACTGTCACTCGCTTCTGAGCTGCGTTTTCAGCGAAACTGTTCCCCCGGCCTTAATCTAAGGGCTGCACTCGCATCACGTCTCCTATGAATCTAGTAAAAAGGGCACTACAATCGGAATGTCGCCGAAATAAGCATTCCCTCCTTTCTCCTGGTATCCTGAAATTTCGCACCAACGGCAGCAACATCCTTCAACCATTGCTCAATAGCAGCTGATGCGACATCTCTTCCGCTAGCAACCACGACAGCTAGCGGTAACCAGAGTGAAAGCCAAAACTGCGGCACTCATCGTGGAATCATCAAGAGATGCAAACACCTTGCTCCTTACGTATCTCTTACCCAACAAGTGAGACGCCGTGTCCCGACCACTTCTCCTCGTCCCCGGAGCATACACAGCACCGACCCTGCAGAATTTGGTTCATGAGGCCTTCGCTGGAAGAGACAAGTTACAAGACCACGAAAAGTCTGCTCGGAATACCTTCGTCAAGTGATACGCAGAAGCAGCCCCAAAAGCCGAGGCTCAACGCGAAATCGAGTAGAGAGCCTACCATGAATCGTAGCCATCCTTCAAGTCTGCGCTCGCCAAGGCGAGACAAGGTATCTCGACAATTGCCTCCAAGATATGTTGAGGCGCTTGGATGGATTCTTCTTTTGCGCGAACTTGGGTACCTTTCGACCGGAATGTCACGTTCGACTTCGCACGGGTTATAGCCATTACAAAGAGCCCAACCAAATCAGAGCTCTTGGATGCACGTATCCGTGACTCAATGTGACAGGAGTCCGATATGAGGTAGTGGAAGTTTTCACCGTGCCTTTAGATCCGCCAATGCTCATACCGTGGTCAGAGATTGTCTCAACTCTGATCCTCGAGATGATCCATGCCTATCTCGAAGTATTCGCCTGCATGGGCGGAAATATGAATGGAACAGATACACTCGGTCTTTCTGACCATGACCCAAAATTGCAGGTGCTCTATGCATCGGTGCTTACGGAAGTTCGCAGCTGGGACGCCTCTCTGAGGAAGATGGACATGGATTGGAGTCTGCGTGGTGGTGCTGTTGATGGAGGTGCCTATGTAAAAGAGGAAGAGGCGTACCGAAGGACCAAGGAAGTCGGCGAGCTTCAGCTACTCACCTCGGAGGGCTGACAACCCCAAAAGCTTATTCATTTGGTTGATGCTCAAATAAGGGGAGTACGCCATGGCTGTGGGACTGCACGGCTGCCTTTGTCTAACATGCCATATCAGGACAACTGGCAACTCCACTTCGTTCGTCAAGTAATTAAGCAACGAGTTAGAAGGGGTAAGTGCCGGTGTTGGAAGCCTGTTCACCCCGCTTCAATCACAGTTGACTCAAGTTGGGGAGGAACTGCCATTTGCCTCGCTTTAATGAAGACTGTCGCGTTCTATCGATTGCTTCTCATCTCGGATGTTGATGATTTACAGAATTTTTAGATGTTTCTATACGAACTTCTTTCGATGAATTTTGATGTCCATAAGAAATTACATTCACTCAGTTCAGGTTCAGAACCGATGACTTTCACGACATCGTTCGTAAGGGGCAGCTTTATACATCGTAGAGTTGACAATCGTGATCGAGAGTGAAATCGATAAGTGAGGTCAGTAAGAAACAGCCATTTCAGGCCACTAAGTTTCCTTCAGACTCTGTTGTTCATATTCCAATCAATTTCGAATTCAAATCATGTATTCATTATCCCCTACTTGAATAGGAGGTTTGGGAGGCACATGGCCACACTGATTGGCTGACTGGTTCAGCTTCTGGGTCGAAATTCATGGTTTCACCAAAGATAGCAGAACTCAAATTATCCGGAAACTTTTCTCTAGACTTATGATAAAGTCCACAACTGGTCTGGACTTGTTTACCTCTCAAGACTGTCTGTCTTTGATGTTGGTATGCTTCCTGTGAGCCCGGGTGCTATGACGTACCAGCTTCAGCCACAACTGAGGAGTGGAGCTGTGGCGGTGCAGCGCTGGGAATCTTTCTTGGACTGCATCCGTCATGACAACGAGACGACCATCAAAGCAGCCTCGGCTATCTTACGATCACCACAGAGCCCTTCCCCTCGAAAAAGCCGTGATGCTCGTCGCGTAATAAGTCATATACGACTCGGTCTATTCATAGCTCGACGAAATCTACCGCTACAATGACTTCCGCGAAGCGGGGCCCATCAGTGCTGGTCCGTCGCGAACCCTCCCTTTCTCATCATCCGAACCACCTGCTAAGGTCTACAACTTGAGCGCCATTCACTAACCCAAGCGTAACAGGTGACCGACTCGCGAGAGCGTCCCCCTCCACGCGGCGCCCTCCAGCGCCAGAACACAGGCCTCCCCGTCCAGTCTCGCCCAGCGATGCGCTACATTTCAGTCGACAACGTTCTCCAGTATGCCTCCGAGATTCCTTCCGGCCAACCCCGCGTGGTTCCGACGCCCCAACGTCCCAGCATCGTCGGCAGCGCAACCACAACAGGCGCACGCCGTGAATCTGCCGGCCCCGGCGGTCTTCCAAACCTACAATCGCGAACAGGCGGCCAAAACATGCCCTCCCGAACCACCAAGATCAGCGAGAAACTCGTCCTCCTACCAGAAACCGACGAGAAGCCGGGCTCCGACGAGGATGCCGACGAGGAGGCGAGCGAGATCGCCCGGCGGATGGAGGAGGAAGAGAATAGGCCCCTTCGCGACGAGGAACTCGATGTCCTCCGCAAACGTGGTGGTATCCGTGGGAAATCCTATGCGGAACGTTTGCCCAAGGTCCAACGAAAAGAAAAGCTGGCGCGTTTGACAGCTTACTGCACCGCGCAATCGTACAAGATGCAGTCTACCGCCGAGTTCCTCCGCAAAAAGCACGAGGCCAAGACAAAGCTCTACGATGACTGCCTGTACGTCATCTACTCTCTGCCGCTGCTTAACGGCCACGAGGGTTATCGCGTGCGCAGCAGACCCATTGTGAAGACCCCCGGAAGCGGCAAGACTGTGTTGGACTTGGAGATTGAGCGCAGCGAGCAGCGGACCTATCACGAGGGCTACTTTGAAGGCCCCGCATTCTCAGGGAGCCCGGTGAACGGGAATGGGTACGATGCCTTGTCGCTTCGGCACCGCGAGCAGAGCCCCGACGACCCGAATTCTTCACCACTGGCACGTTTGGCACCTGACGCAAAGAATTTCGCAGAGATGTTCCTGTTCTCATACGGCGTTGTCGTCTTTTGGAACTTCACCGAACATCAGGAAAAAGACATCCTGGCAGACTTGACTTTCGCCCAGAACGAAGCCGGCTTGTCGCTGATCACCCGTCCCCTCGAAGAAGAGGATTTCGAGACGGAGGAGTTCCACTTCGAGTACAGCGCCGACGTTAAGCGGCCGCGGATTTTTAATGACATGATTACGCTGCTTCCACGAAGCGACCATATGGTGAAATTGACTATTAGTCACGCCATCGCGCAGAGCACGAAATTGTGTCTTTTTGAAGAACGTATGAGCGAGACCATGCTCGACGCACAGCACGTACCCAAACGCCTCGCCCTCACGGGTGAGTTGAACATGACGAGAACGGAGATTGTCAAGATTCTCGGACGACTTTTCAAGAGCAGAGTAGACATCAACCTCTGTAAGTATATGCCCTTTCACAAACGAAACGGCCCGGGGAAGGCCGTGTCTAATGATCCCAGCATCAAATATTCTCGACGTCCCCAACTTCTTCTGGGACTCGGAACCAACCCTCCACCCCCTCTACGTCGCTATCCGCGAGTACCTCGAAATCGACCCGCGCATCAAGGTCCTCAACGAACGCTGCCGCGTCTTCCTCGACCTTGCCGAGATCCTCGCCGACTCCGTCGCTGATGCAAAGATGAGCTACATCACCTGGATTATCATCGTCCTCATCATCATCTCCATCCTCGTTACCGTCACCGAGGTCGGTCTCCGCTTCGGCATCTTGTCCAAGAACAACAACGGCAAGGCCGGCGGCGAAAACGCCGCCATCCTCTTGATCTCCGATGGCGGCAGCGGCAGACAAACCGAACTGTTACCCGAGGGCGTCAAGTGGGAACTGGAGAAGAGGAATGTTAGTGTCGATGAGTTGAGGTTGTGGAGTCGGATGCTGTGTGAGGAGGAGGAGGGAGCCGCGTGCGGTAGTCAATTTGTAGGCGAGACGTATGCGGGCGTCTGAGCAGGCGACCAGGATGTGCTTTTCTATTTGTCTATCATTCATTGCGTAGCATGGCGTTGGGAGGTCTCTTTTCCATTGCGCGAGTGCAGTAATCCGACTGGGGAAGTTCAACGCCAACATTTCTCCTCCGCAAAGTAGCCGTACGGTCGGAATTGATAGGGAATATTGCCCGCAGAAACCACAGCAACAGAAGCCACCTGATGATTTAACAGTAAAAATAATTGATTTCAGCGCCTTTGCTAAGCTACCGATAATCGACGTCGATCCGAAGCCCAAGGAACCTACACAAAAAACTTTTTTCGATAAGACGAGTCGATAAAAGTATATTTTCTACCGAGAGGGGTGGGAGAGCTTGATCTCGATGTCCTTCTGTACGGTCCCCTCGTTGCTCTAAAGAGTATTCACACAAACAGAAAACACACAGAGATGAGAACGCCTTGTCTTATTCGTCCCGATCCGCCATATTGGCCAAGGGCACGTAACCTTGGTCCTGCGTCCGCTTACCCCGGAGGTGACGGACGACGTATTCGATCCTATTGAAGATGCCGAAGCCACGCCTCTTGGTCTGCGCGGAAGGATCGACCATGTAGCTTGGACGGGTCCAGAACTTGAGCAGGAGGGAGGAGACGACAACGCTGACGCTGGAACAGGCCATGGCGGCACCGGCGGCCATGGGGTGCAGGTGGAATCCAAAGGGGAGGAAGACGCCCATGGCGAAGGGGAGGCCGATGGCGTTGTAGAGACAAGCCCAGGCAAGGTTGAGCTTGATGCGGTTGAAGATGGAGCGGGCCAGGTGAAGCGCGGCAGGGATGTCCATGAGGTCGGTAGGACGCATGAGGACGACATCGGCGGCTTCCATGGCTACATCGGTGCCGCTGGCCATTGCGATTCCGACGTCAGCGGTGGCGAGGGCGGGAGAGTCGTTGATTCCGTCACCGACCATGCCGACGATCTCGCCTTGCTCTTGGAGTTGTTGAACGATGGCTTGCTTCTGGTCGGGGGATACACCGGCCCAGACGTTGTCTGGAGAGATGCCGACGGCGGCTGCCACAGCTACGGCAGTGGAACGCTGATCTCCGGTGACGATGGCGGTCTTGATCTTCATGCGGTGGAGGACGGCGATGGCTGCAGCGGCACCATCCTTGATCGTGTCGGAAAGGCATAGATGGCCGGTGTAGAAGCCGTCGATGGCAACAAAGATGTTGGTGGTGCCTGCGGAAGTATTTTTGGAGCTGGTGTTGGCCTTGACATTCAGTTGTTCGGAAGCCTCCACAGCCTCGTCTGGTACACTGACGTTGTTCTCGCGAAGGAAACGAACGTTTCCGAGCAAAACACGGTAGCGGGTACGGTTGTTGGTTGCGGCGGGTTCGACAAGAGCGTTGATACCCCTACCAACGGCGGCCTTGAATTCGCCGACGCTACCCTCCAGAGTAGCCTCTTCGTCCAGACCGAGTTCCGCCTTCGCGGCACCCAGGACAGCTCTGCCAACCGGGTGTTCACTGCCCATCTCAGCGAGACCAACGATGTGCCACCAGAGTCGGCGCCTCCACTCACTGTCCTGCCAGGCAGGAAGAAGGTTCATCTTCGCCACGCTCATCTTGCCGTACGTAATAGTTCCAGTCTTGTCGAGAACAATTTGGGTGATTCTGGTGGTGGTCTCCAAGGCAGCTCCGCCCTTGACCAGAATACCATTCTCGGCGCCAATGCCAGTGCCCACCATGACAGCAGTGGGAGTAGCCAGACCGAGGGCACAGGGGCAAGCAAAGACGATGACAGAAATGCATAGCTTGACACACACCATGATCTTACCGCCACTAGCTTCTTCAGTAAAGACCTTGGGTGGGTTCGTGAGCACGTGACTGAGTACCATCCAGACGACGAAAGTCATGAAACCAAGTAGGAGAATGACGGGCACGAAGTAGCCGGCAATTGTATCAGCAAGTCGCTGAATCGGAGCGCGGGTAGTTTGAGCGTCCTGAACAAGCTTAACGATCTGGCTGAGTTGAGTATCACGGCCAGCTCTTGTCACCCTGAAGTCGACGCGCCCGTGACCATTGACGGTACCACCGATGAAGTAGCTGCCCTTCTTTTTCTGGACAGGCATGGCTTCGCCGGTGACCATGGACTCGTCGACGTAGGTCTCGCCGCGGACAAGCACGCCGTCAGCAGGAATCTTGTCGCCGGGGCGGAGGATAACAACATCGCCGACCTGGAGAAGCTCAGTTGGAATGATCTTCTCCTCAGCAGCGTGGCCATCGCGGTTGGGAGTCTTGGGCTCGCCAGAAACAGCTGCGTTTTCCCAACCCTCGGCAGCCTTCTCAGCTGCGATTGGGTCAGCGTAAATGGCAGCCATTGATGGAGCCAGGGACATGAGTCGAGACAGTGCCTTGGAGGTCTGGCCTTTGGCTCGGTTCTCCAAGAATCGGCCGAGGGTAACGAAGGTGATTAGCATGGTGCTGGTGTCGAAAATAGTGGCGGGCCTCGAATGCGGCGGGAAGAGGAACGACACAATCATAGCCATACAGCTGAAAAAAAAGGCACAGGAAGTGCCAAGGATGACCAGGACGTCCATGGTGGGAGAGCCATGCTTAATGGATTTCCAACCAGAAATGTAGAAACGCTTTCCAATGCCGAATTGGACGGGTATCGTGAGGGCCAAACAAACCAAATCGCCGAGGAAAATGCCGGGTAGAAGCTCCCAGCTGCCGAAATCTAAGGCAGGAATACACATAGGAATAATCATGCTGATCAAAAAGACAGGAATGGCAAACGAGAGAGACATTTTAAAAGCCCTCCGCCACTCGTTGATTTCACGAGTCTTTGCAAGAGACTCGAGCTGTGCGTTGTTGTCGTCGTTGTCGGAAACCAAAGCATTGAGGCCCTCGGCCTCGACAGCCTCGACGATACCTCGCAGTCCAATTATGTTGGGCTGATGCGTCACAGTCAGTCTGGAGGACGCAAGGCTGAATTTTGCACTGTTGATGCCCACGAGAGACATTAGCTTCGACTCCAGTGCCAATGCTTGCGTGGCGTCCGGGTTTCCATAAATCTTGAATTGCGCAGTGGATGCGGCGCCACCATGCGTAGACGTTTCGAAAGCTGTCGACAATACATCGGCGCCGAAACCTCGGTCTTCAATGATCTCGGCGATCTTCTCCGCGGGCAGCTTCGTGGTATCGTGAGTGATAACGGCGCGCTCGGCCAACAGACTGATGTTGAAGCGCAAAACACCATCCACTTCCTTGAACCCACCCTCTACGGCGGACGTGCATGCTCCGCAAGTCATGCCCTCAATGGCAACAGTTGTTGTTGCTATCGAGCTACTTGGATTACTGCTGGCTCTAGGCTTCTCCTGCTGTGCGCTTCCACTGTCCACGATTTCGGCGCCAAATCCTCGATCCTCGATAATTTCTACGATCTGCTCGGCCGTCAACAGGTCCGGGTCGTGCTCGATAACAGCTCTTTCGGAGAGTAAGGAAATGCTGAAGGTTTTTATACCCGGAACGTCCTTGAATCCTCCTTCGACAGCTGATGTGCAAGCACCGCAAGTCATGCCCTCAATAGCAATAGTGGTGCTGAGGATTCCGGCGTCCTCCTCGGCGTCGAAGAGGTTCTGATCGGTTGGGAACATCGGCGATGGTAGATCAGTGGAGAGGACCTCGGCGTCAAAACCCCGGTCCTCAATGATTTCTGCGATCTGCTCGGCGGAGATCATCTCGGGATTGTGCATGACAACGGCGCGCTCCATGACCAAGCTCACAGAAACGTTTCCAATCCCCTCAACGCCTTTGAATCCCGACTCGACCGCGGAGGTGCAAGCACCGCACCTGGAACACTGTCAGTACATGGCGACAGAAACCTGGGAAAGAATGGCGCAACTTACGTCATGCCGCCGACTTTGAGCGTTGTTGTCGCCCATTGTATGGCGGTAGGATTGGCCAGGGTCGCCCTCGGGCGGCCCTCATTCGGTCCCGGGACTTTGATCGCCGGAGGAGCCATGGTTGATATGCTTTTTCGCTGTCGATACGATTTGAAAATGATGTCGTTGGGTGCAGGGCCAGCCTCGCTCTTCCTTCGTGCTTTTATCTCGGGTAGGTTTCCAGCTGTGTAGCTCCAGTCTTCATGATAGGGCTAGCTGTCCATCGGGCGATTGCGACAAGTATTTCGATACGACTTGATCGGGAAGAACAAGTATGCGGCGAGACTTCGAGGGAGGATAGGGAGCTCCAGAAGACCAGCTTCCTGGCGAATATATACGGGATGCTAGATAAAGGTGGGTATCGCAGGAACTGTTGCGTGTACGTATGCGTACGTATGGGTTGGTGTGTCGTCGTAGCGGCGGTTGAAGAAGAGAAACAAAACCGAGAGCCAGTGAGTAAGGTAGGATTAAGAATCAGTGCCGAGAATGGCTACGAAGCAAAACGGTGGCAGATCAATGGCACGAGGTAGTGTAAAAAGTTAAAAGCGGACTTGGCCAGAACGGAAGCGGAAGGTCGGCTTTTGTCAGCCAGCGTGTTCTTGCTTCGATAGGCACGGGGGTGGGGATGGCAAAAGAAACCCACCGACCTGATGGCTAGCGCAGCGCGCAGCGACTCCCAGTATCGGTGTGTGGGCGCGCAGTCATCAGCGTGCGGCGAGGCCGGGATCTATCATCTGGCGCAATCGCGGAACTGCGGCTGTTGGGGGTGGGGGGGCGGGGCGGTGATGGAAGGAAGGGGTCGGAAAGCGAGCGTTGCCTTTTACCTCAGCGGTCCGAGATCTCTTTCGAAGCGCGGTATGTACCCAGCAGATGTTCATACCGACCTGGATTTTCTCCAGTAGGTTGTTAGAGCCGTTTGGTGTAATCGCTTCCCCTGGAATGTGGTCCTCACCTACTTAAGGTACCTAGGTACCTACAAACACAATACCCCCCAGTCCCCAAAGCGCTTCAGTAGAGTAAATCTGACTCAGGTGGGCTGCAGAAAGAAGAATTGGGGGGCCGTGGCCAATGGGGTCGCGCGGGTGATCCCAGCCCGCTGCTGCAGCTTTCGGTGCGTGAGCGCCACAGTCCACAGGGCCATAGGCCCACTGGGCCGGACTCCTCGTACCATCCTCCTATTTCCTGTCGGCCACCTTTTCTTTTCCCTGCGTACTATAGTACATCTGAGATTGGACTGTTTGGCCGTCGTTGGTTCCTCAGAATTTCAGATGTCATGAGATGATGTACCGAGTGCTGCGAACCACAAAAGCAAGCCTCCAAACTCAAATCAGATGCCATCGTGAATAACCATTTCCACGACAAGTCCGAGTCATGGCTGGATCTGGTTGTGCAACTCTTACAAACCCGGAAGAGTCGATCGGCACGTAGTAAGAGTGACAGTGTCCTACTAAGTCGTAAGGTGACATGGGTCGCTACGAGACGAAGCAACACAACGCTAGAGCCTGGCCACGACTCGTTTCGAACGAAGAAACCACAAAACATTCCTTGGCACGGTGACTACGGCAGTTTTGGGGAAGGGTCTCCTGGGTTCGGATTCAACAACACCCTATCCGACCTCCACTGTCTTAGTCCGATATTCTCACTGGCTCCTCGTATCGTGTCTCGAGGTGGGACTTTTTGCGCTGTGCTTCAAGCTCGAGTCCATGTTCCGTGCCCTGAATTCCCAAATCATGGCCCCCTATGAACATTTCTTGGTACCTAATACTGCGTATTCTTGACCACTTGCCTACTGTAGACCCTGTCTTCCATCAGACCAAGGTAACAACCGGATGCTGTCTTATCTGCGTTGGACGGATTCCGATGCTGGGTTTTCGTGCAATTCTGACGGACCGACCGCTGGCTCAAGTCGTTGCGAGGAGATGCAACGCATTACCCCAACGTCAGCAACATACGATGAATAAACCCTTCCGAGCCTCGTCGGCCAGAGCAGAAATCTCCGGTCTCCGAGATCTACGCCAACTCAATAGCCTCTGATATCCATCATCCCCCAAGATCTCCGCTACCCGTACAGGTACATGGGTGCTTCACTTCTCCCAAAAACAACCACTCGATCAACGCAAGGTAAATTCACAACGTTCTCCGTACCTCAGCCAAGCCAAGACCAGGCTCATCTTTGCCTTCGAAGGTTTTTAAGTCTGCGCCGCTCCAATTGATGTGTAATAGAATTTTCCAAGCCCCCATTCCCTTCAAAGGAACAAGAGACAAAGGAGGCCTAGGTTCCCCCTTCTTTGAGTGTCGTGCTCTTCATCCAGAAACCTTAAGCGTCAAGCTTTCCAAGTGGTGCGGCAAGCTCCAGTCCCATAGGTACCTTAGGTAGCGCCCCACTTCAATGCGAGGTGCCTGCCCCGCGTCGGAGCCGTAGCGTCTTTTACCCAACTGCAGCCGCCATCTACAACAGCACCTCAAACGGATCTGACACAAGCTTCATCCGCAAATCTCTCCACGAGAAGAAACACATACCCCTTCCGCTTGCAACCCCCCACTGTCTGACGACAGGCGAGGTAGACCAGACGTCAGACCTTTGTTGATTCCTCAGCCTCGTCAGGTACCGTACAGACCCAAGTAAGGTAGCCGTCATCAGCCCAGCCTCGTCGACCCCACCTCCACCTAGGCCCCCCAAGGCATCGTGACGACAGCTCCAGCTACAGCTACCTCTCCCTCTACCTTCCGTATCGTGAGCATCGCCCACACGAAGCTCTCAAGATGGAGCAGACCAAAGCTCTAAACGCTCTCGAGGTTCGTCTCCATCATCCCAATGCACCTTCTTCGCTATTCAAAGCTAACATAACCACCAGCCCTTCCTGGCTCTCAGCAAGTCCGCCACATCCCCACGCGCCGCCGCCGACCTGATAGCCCGCGCAACCTCCAACCCAAATACCTTCGTCTTTACCGAACTTCTCACGACGCCCCAGATCCAAGATCTCGCCAGCAGTCCAGAATTCCTCCCTCACCTCACCCTCCTCCAGGTCTTCTCCTACGGCACCTACGCCGCCTACCGCACCACGCCCAACCTACCCACACTCAACGATGCCCAGACCCTCAAGCTCCGCCAGCTCACCCTCCTCTCCCTCGCAAGCGAGCGCTCCAACCTGACATACGCGGCTCTGCAGTCTGCCCTTGACCTCGACTCAACCCGCGCTCTCGAAGACCTCGTCATCTCCGCAATCTACGCCGGTCTGCTAGACGCGACCCTCGATCCCAACCGTCAAGTCGTCCAGGTGAACTCCCTCGCCGCCCTCCGCGACCTGGCCCCGGGCGCCGTGCCGCCCATGATCCGCGCCTTGCAGGCCTGGTCGGCACGCTGCGAGTCCACGCTCGGTGATTTGGAGGCCCAGATCGCTGGCATCAGGGAGGGAGCCGCGCACCGCCAGAGAGAGAAGGCGGAACAGGAGGCCAAGCTATCGAAGTTGGTTGACGACACGCGTAAGGAGCCCGATCCGTTGCGCAAGCTGGCTGTTGGGCACTCGCCTGCTGGCGGTGGTTTCGTTGGCCACAGTTCCAGGTCGACGAGGTATAAGCGGGGCAGCACGAGTATGGCCAATGCCGAGGAGGTTGATGATGAGGCTATGGATGTTGACGAGGAAGACGACGAGCAAGAGAAGAAGCGGTCGAGTCGACGGAGGTTGTAGTAAGTGAACTTGCAGCGACATACCAGCGACGTCATCTGCGGTTGCTGGCAGTTTAACGACTGGCGCAACAGTCAGTGATGGGGCATTAACATGAGTAATTGAGCATGAGAAACGGATCATGATATACCTGAGCACGCTGGAAAGGCCAGCAGACGCAAAACAGAACTACAATAGATCATGGCAAGTAATCAAGTTAAAAACCTTAACAGTTGATGCGGACGGCTTCTAGCCCTGTCCCGTCCGGTTCTTGCAATTCCTATCCACTGTGCCAATGAAGAAGAAAAGAAATGGGAATCAAAGAAAACCAAACGAATGTCGTCGAAGCCAAAAAGTCTTCCTTCTCTCCTCAAGCCTCCACCTAGTTCTTGTCCACATCCTTTAAGGAGGGAACCGAACGTCGAATCCTTAGTAATCATACAAGAGTACATCGTGCATGCACATCGAAGAAAGAAAAATTGATTAGATCCCTCCTGTCGAACTCCATATGGGAGGCCTATAATCCATGAGCCTCATTTTTTCCCCGTTAGGTACGCCGTAAAACCTATTGTGGTATCCTGAACGGAAGACCAAAAACAAAACCCGAAACTGGAAACTAGTCGCTCAAAATCCTGGGTGGTCGTAATGTTCATTAAGCTCTTTTCAGCCAAGGCTGCTATTATAAATCTCTGATGCTGAGAACGACGCGCTTCTATGTCTTTGACAATAGTGGTTAGGCATTCAGAGACGCTTGCCTGGGACAAGAATGAAGAGCACACAGAGTGCAGCGTCGATCAAGAGAGTGACAGCAAGGACCATGACGGCCCTCTTGGCAAGGAGCTTACGAACATAGGGTTCACGGACCCGGGAGAAGTTGAAAGGTGTGTACTCGCTCAAGCCGATGAGAGCAAGGACAGGATCCAGTGAGTATTGGTAGGAGGCAAGGAAGTAGACACCAAAAGTGAAAGGGAGGATAAGCTGATCTGATCGTTAGCATAGGTCATATGCTGCGTGACATCATCTGAAAGAACTCACCCAGCATCTGGTAGTACGAGGGGAATCAAGGAAAATGAGAATGAATGCGGCCCAGAATCCACCAAACATGGACAAGAGC
Source organism: Colletotrichum sansevieriae (assembly GCA_026260285.1). Taxonomy (NCBI): domain Eukaryota; kingdom Fungi; phylum Ascomycota; class Sordariomycetes; order Glomerellales; family Glomerellaceae; genus Colletotrichum; species Colletotrichum sansevieriae. The sequence continues at coordinate 161,836 of JAOQIF010000022.1, read as the reverse complement.
CCAATAATCATCCTGATCTGAAGGGTGGTGGGGATGAGATTGCCCAAAGCCTTCATCCTCAAAAAGTTGGGGAAGGCATCGCGCTCCATAGCCTGGAAGACGTAGTCCTTGGCAACGTCGAAAACCTCGGGGTCATCTCTGCCAAAGTCCTCAATGGCGGTAGTGACGTCCTGGGTGATGGAACCGGGAAGAATGATCTCACGCTCAGCGCCGGGGAGAAGGAAGGTGTAGAGAATCTTCTCTGCTGACGCACGGATGTCGTTTCTCGCGACGGCGTTGGCGGGCGAGTTGGAGTCTGTCGTCAGGTCTCGGGTGTGAGAGAAGGCGCCGCTGGGTCTGCGAGGCTCGGTGCTGCTTTGAGGTGATGATTCGTGTGCCTCTTCGCGAAGGTACGCAGACATTTGGGCGTCCTGGTTCTTCTCCTTGTCGCTGGCATACATGGAGGGGCCGGCGGCCGAATGGCTCATGTCGCCGAGACCATCGAGGATGGCCGAGGAGCGCTTGGAACCGGACTTGTCCAGGTCGGGCGTACCGATCAGGACGGATCTTCGAAGTTCGCGGACATAATGGCGGCACAGGGACATGTGCTGAGCAACGTCAAGCCTATTTGAGAATCGTCAGTAAAATGAACGCGAGTTTTCGAAGCTACTGCGTTTGCACAAACCAAAAGTCGAGGTAGTCGACCGATTTCTGCTGGTCTCTCATAAAGATGTAGAACGAGAACAGGTCAACTGGAGGCAGCGTCCGACGGCTGAGAACCTCAAAGAGCGTCGGGAGTCGGTTTCGATGCAAGTCTGGCTGAGGGGACGTCGTGCCAGACGCCCCAGTGGCTTGGTCCTCCATCATGTTTGTGAAGAGCGTGTTGCGTGTTCGGGGATTATTTATGGGTATAGAGAGTTCGCAAGATGGATTGGGTAAAGGCAAAAAAGGAGAAATCGGTCACGGATATCGATCGCTATTTACTGACGATGTGAAGTCGGAGAGCGAGGCGTCGGCAGGATGCGCGATATCGTGAACGAGATGCAATCTGCCCCAGAGCAAGAGGTTTGGCAGGTGGTGTCCTCAGCAAAGTTCGGTAGCGTAGCCGTCTGGTCGGTAGTCTATTGGCGCTTGTCCCCGGGGTTTGGAATGTTGCGTTGAACGAGCGTACAGAAGGGAAGGATCGCGCACGGCGCAGACTGACAGCGTCAGTGTGGTTAGCGATAGGCTCCGGCGTGATGTCTTGGACTCAACTGAATGCCGCCGGACCACGGCGAAAACAGCAGATCAAGCGTCGTTCAGACCCGGGACTAATTTCGTCGTCTGGTCAGGGGGGTGTGGGGGGGGGGACATGCGTCGGAGGCTGGGTCCAGTCGCGGGTACGTACCGCCAATTACCTGCGTCGTTCACAAGAAAAGCGCGCTATTCAACTTCGAGGTCCACTGCTTCTATGTCTTGGGGCAGTGAGCTGACTGAGATCACGTGCAAGAAGCTGAGGATGCTAGCGAGCCAATCAGAACTCTAGCCCTAGCTTTTTTTCGCTCTACACACACTTTGTGGGATTTGGGCATTTATTCACATCATCCAACTTCTCACGACAATCGCCTTCCGCCCGACCGACTCCGACGACCAACGACGACGAGAGGTATCGCCAAAATGTCGACCAAGCAGAAGAAGCCTGCCGGAAAGCAGCGTTCCGCCATTGCGGACGTCGTCGCTCGCGAGTACACCATCCACATGCACAAGCGCGTTAGTATTGTCCTCGAGGAAATTGCCGTCGTGGCCGCCGCCCGAGGCGCATTGGGCCGGCGATGATGGGGGAGAGAGAGAAATATTGCGGGACAGGCGATGCTGACTCTGCGTCTTTTCCAGCTTCACGGTGTTACCTTCAAGAAGCGCGCTCCCCGTGCCATCAAGGAGATTAAGGCTTTCGCTCTTCAGGCCATGGTACGTTTCGCTGTTCCCTCGCTCTATCCGACAACGGTCTGCGATCAGCACCACAACCTCTCACGATCAACCACGGCTACTGCGATTACTTGACCCGGGAGCACAGTAACTAATTTTGATCGTGTTGTAGGGTACCTCCGACGTCCGCCTGGACCCCGAGCTGAACAAGAAGGTTTGGGAGCAGGGTGTTAAGGGTGTCGCCTACAGACTCCGCATCCGCATCTCCCGCAGACGAAACGACGAGGAGGGTGCCAAGGAGAAGCTGTACAGCTACGTCCAAGCCGTCAACGTCAAGAACCCCAAGGGTCTCCAGACCGTTGTTGTTGAGGAATAAAAAGTTCTCTTTGGGATGGTTTAAGGGCGGCATAAAGGCATCGGAGTTGCATTCGGCATTCTAGTCTCACATACAAAATCGACGGAAATGTGAACAACGCTTGATTCCCCACCACGATTCGACGAATTCTTTCTGTTTCTTGTTTTTGGGAACCCCGCGCAGTACGGTGGTGGGATGTGTATGCGCTGCATGAGCGCCCTGGCAGCAGCGTTGTTCGTCGGGCAGAGGGATGTGAACGATATGATGAGGTTCTTGGGACACAAACAGTTTCTCTTTGGTTCATTTTGCACCATTGTCCGACAGGTTCTTCTCTATCGACTTGGTGGTCTGCCAGATGCAGATGTAGGATAGATCAAGTCCTCACTAGGTCCCACCCAACCATCCAATGCAGTCCAATTCCTGAAGACTCTCAAAAACGTTCCGGCCTATAATCACCCAAGACTCCAATCTCCTGTGCTCGAATCCAATCCCCCCGTCTCGTCCTCGTTCAAACTCAACAACCGACCGGCTAAGTACGTTTATTCGTCCTCGACGTCGCGGTGTCGGCCAAAGACCTTGCGCTTGAACTCCTCCGGATCCTTGTCCCAGAGCTCTGCTGCCTCGCCATTGAGAGGAGACGAGCTAGTCATGTGTCAGCTTCAATGTTAAACTACTTTCTCTCCTAGAGACAACGCACTTGTTGGGTTCGCCTAGCAAACTTTGCAAGCTGAGTAGGACTGTCTGGATGTTGTAGGCGGGCGTCCACTTGTCCTTGAGAATATCGAGGCAGATACGACCAGAGAAGTCGAAGTTGGGGTGGTAAATGGGTGTCTTAAAGAGCACGGTAGGTGGGGCGTAGGGGTAGTTGCTGGGGAAGGAGAGGCTGAGCTTGAGCGTCAGGCCGGCGTAGGGAGTCTGGTCGGGGCCCTCGATCGTCGCCGTCCACGACATGAGGTTGCCATCAGCCGAGGGGAAGGCAGAGACGCCAGGAGCGGGCGATGTCATGAGCTGCATCAGCTCTGTCTGCAATCTGTGGGCGCAAAGTCAGTTCACCTGACACTGAGTAGGTGCGGATGGGGAGACCCTCGTACCTTTTGGTGACGCTCTGCGCATCGGGTCCCTTTCTAATGGCACCGAGCTTGGCTGCCTGGACGCTGCCAGGGGCTGAGTTCTGGTTGTCCTCCATGCTGTAATCCATGATCGCTGAAGTTGGTAGAAGGGCTTTTGGGGTATCGCGGACCAAAGAGTCGAAGCAAAGGCGATGAGGTCTGAAGGGGCGGGTGAAAAACGGCAAATGGATGCGGCAGGTAGATGGGGATGCTGGTTCAGAAAAAAGAGATGAAGTCGTGCTGTGTTTATGGACAAGCAGGAGAAGACAACGGGCAGATGACCAAGGGGCGAAAGATGAGAAAGCTTGCGGCGGCGTCAAGAAGAACAGAAAGACATCGATTCGTAGGGTAAAAGCTGGTTTCCCAGGATTGGAGAATTGGAGGAGCTGGTACCTGGGCGACGCGCTCACTTTGAGTGACGCTTTCGGGTTAGCGCCGTCGCTGCCGTACAACGGGCGATCAACGGTCGCCAGGTACGTACCACTAACACGCCGTAAGCTAATGTTGCAACCTCACTCGAAATGGTCCTGCCTCTGTAGCCTACCGTATTTCTTCAACATTTCGAGCTGGCTCAACATCAACTATCTCAGCCGCAGTCATGAGATTCTCTGATAGATTTCACTATACTGTGCAACCAAGAAGCCGTTTTGCCACGCACTTATTACAGCCTTTTCCTCCAACAAATAATATGTAGGGTGCTGCTGCTACCTTGATTCAATTGCAGGCTTCAAAATGTGAATTTGGGCGATGGCAACCAACGTTCAATCAAAATACAGCGCTGAACCATTAAGTACGTACTTTACTATGGATGGTGAAGTTGGTACTGTACTATAGCCGCGACACCATACCTCGAGTTTACAATAACTTCTGACCTTGAATAAGTTTCTTCTCTTGGCAATCCAAGTTGCAATTTCCTCGACTTGCTCGAATCGGCACAAGTCCTCAATACTCATTCCATCATCCACAGCCCCTTATAAGACCAGTTCCAAACTTGGCTGTATCGCCATCATCGAAAAGCTGCTGTTCCAAGAAAAGCCGATTTACCCTTGTTGAACCTCGATGTCTGAAGCCTTAGTCACTAGCTACGCAGAATCAGTCCAACTTTGCGCAGCTACTGTGTCGACATCATCAAAGCTAGCTTGAAACTCTTCAAAATCTGGTTTGTAAGTGAAAAATCAGCAGAGCATTCATGTCGAATCGTCACGTCTATCGTGAGGGAATCAAGTGTTCTTCTTCGCCTGGCGGAATCTCAGATTCATTCTCACAACCTGGTATTCGAACTCGCCAGTCGAAGAAATTGTCATGAGACACAATTCCACTCCCAGACCAAAGCCTGGCTTACCAGCAAAGGGAGATTTTCACTCCATCAGCTCAAAGCTGCAGCAGCCCTCACCAGCTTCTCCTTCCAAAAAGACTCTTTGTTCTCAAAGCTGAGGCAGGCGGCGACAAGCTTTAAAAGGCACCTTCCTAAACACAGAGGCTCCTGCCTTCTATTCCGCCCATCTGCCACTCTCAACCCGAATCTTACTCTCTTCTTCATCTGACCTTCACTTCACCTCGACCGTCTCATCCTCAACTCTCTCCCAGCACTGTTGTTGACCTCGCCACTCTTCGCTGGTTTTTTTCTTTTTCGAAGAAAACTCTTGTTGTATACGAAATCGAAGTTTGGTTTGCTGACTTTTGAAACACGAGCCGACAGCAACTCATTAAATCCCACCGATGGCTCTTAATAACAGATGCTGCCCCTGGGGTGGCTGTGCTCACTCGAAGAGAGTGCTTGAGCTGGAGTACGCTGATCGCATCACTCACGCCATGATTCAAGGTTGCTAACCGTTTTAAGGAATGCGGTTATCATGCTCGAAGGGGAAATGGCCAGCGTTCCTCCCGAGATACCCTCGGCGTCTTCGCCGACCTCAGAATGTTCCTCTGCTCAACAGATTTTCTCGCAAAATTCAGATGTGGATTTCACACGGTCTTCCACTCCCAGTGTGCCATCATCAACTTCCTCATCGGAGTCGAAGAAGATTTCGACAAGCTGCTCAGTCCACAAAAAGTGGTGGTACAAATGGAACGTCATACGCAGTGGCAAACTCCAATGCTACAGGTGCAATAAGACGCTTGAGGACTTTGTCTTACGATGCCACATCTGCAGGACCCAAATGTGCGTTGCGTGTAGACAGGACACGAAGAGGTGGGTTGGCCATCGGCTTGAAGTCAACGTGATTTATCTAACCTCCACTTTCGCAGAATTCCCGCCAACTATGAGCGTCGCTGGGATGCTTATCACTAGCATATACTCGACTGCAACAAGGCAGGTTGTATATGTCAGGCGTATCTTCTTGAGGCAAAGGGGCGGAGAAGTAGACTTGTTTAATGGGAGGCAAAACACTGCAAAAAGGCTGGTTCCAATACTTGAATGGAGAGACTCTAGGCCGTCTTTGAGTGATGGAAAGACAACCTCGAAGAGCAACATTGGAAGGAAGAAAAAATAATCAAAAAAACCCTTTCTGAAAATTGAAGAAAACTGCCGGGCTCAATAACATTATCTGCTTTGGTGATGTAGGCATCTTGGCTGCGGGCTGGCTGTTACAAAAGCAGCGAGTGCTCGGGTGGCAGACCCCTGTAACTTTGGAGTGATGGACGGGAGACTGTTTACCTAGCCGGCGCTCCAGCAACTACGATAAGACCCCTTATCGGCCAATGGGCGCGCGTCAGTTGAGGTGGCGCTAAAACGTGCCCTTCAATTGGGAATCCAAAACACGCCAAAAGCTCTTTACGCGGTTCAAGACACGTCTGGTGCTTGGAGGATGGAACCGCGGGGAGCGCCGTCACTGACAGACAATCAAACATGGCCAGTTCGTTCGATCTAGACCCTGGCGTTCTTTGTGCCCAGATTTGCCTGCGTCATCCAATATGTTCGTTGTTGTTGGAAAGAGTCATTGCATTGTGAACCAAGACCCCTGCTGCCTGTCTCATTTCCCGTCCAGATCGGCTTCGATCATGGACTAACCAACCGCAATCATTTCCATCGGAATCATTTGGACAACCTTCGGATGTGGCATACCTCACCGAACAAAATGCAACAGTCGCAGCTTGATCCTTTGCCCACCGACCTACCCTTCCGGATCATTTCCAAGACCATCGGCCGGGGAGCATACGCATCGTAGGATACCCCTCTTTCGCGAATCGCAAGTTACAGATCGCCCACTGACACCAACAACACAGGATCAAGAAGGCCATTCCGCAGGACGCAACAACGCCAGTTTTCGCAGTCAAATTCATCCACAAGGGCTATGCCACTAAACATGGCCGTGTCTCGTCCAAGCAGCTGTTGATGGAGGTGTCGCTGCACTCCCACGTCGGCCAGCACCCAAACATCATCGAGTGGTTCGCGTCAGGCGAGGACCTCAATTGGAGATGGATTGCCATGGAGTTCGCCGACGGTGGCGACCTGTTTGACAAAATCGAGGCCGATGTGGGTGTCAATGAGAACATTGCACACGTCTACTTCCTCCAGCTCATCAGCGGCGTAAGCTTCATTCACTCCAAGGGTGTGGCGCATCGCGATTTGAAGCCAGAGAACATCCTGCTTTCTGAAGCGGGAAACCTAAAGCTCGCAGACTTTGGCATGGCGACTATGTTCGAGTACAAAGGCCAGCGCAAGACCAGCTCGACTCTCTGCGGCAGTCCCCCGTATATTGCACCTGAGATTCTCGCCTGCACCAAGTCGGACAAGGCCGCCACCTCCAGTGCCAAATACTCACCCGACCTCGTCGATATCTGGTCATGCGGTGTCATTCTCTTTGTATTGCTCGTCGGCAACACACCTTGGGACGAACCGTCGAACAGCAGCTGGGAATACCAAGAATACGTCCGCTCAAACGGCCGCAGTACTGATGCACTCTGGGGCAGAGTACCACCCAACGCCCTTTCATTACTCCGTGGCATGATGAACATCAACCCCAAGAAGCGCTTCACTTTCGCGCAAGTTCGCCAACACCCATGGTACACCCGTGTTAACCCGCACCTGACCTCCGAAGGCAAGGTTTCCGACCCTATCAAGCTGGCCACCAAGATGCTCGAGGGCTTGCGCATCGACTTCAGCAAACAGCCGACGGCATCGCAAGGAACCTCGTCGAACGCCGACCCCATGGACTTCGACTCCTCTCCCGCCGTGGGCGCGGTCTCCTTCACCCAGCCCGAAACCCCGATCAATGACGTCGCGTGGGACTGGGAGCGGCCCACCCTGAAGGCTATGAACCCCATCGCCGTGTCCTCCACACAGCCCATATCGCGCAGCGAATCCGGCGTCGCGAACCGTCGCTTGTTCCTCGAGTCTCTCGAGCACGAGCCGTCCATGAGCCAGTTCTCGCAGACGCCGGGCGTCTCGCTGACGCTTACCCAGGCGGCGCGTCGGTTCAAGGATATCGTACCTTTCGAGTCGCTTACGCGCTTCTTTTCGCATGTGCCGCCGACGCTCATCGTACAGATGCTCACCGACGCACTGCATCAGCTTAACGTGCCACTACCGGCTACCAACCCTAACCTGTACAGCGATCACATCGCCACGCTGAGGGTCAAGACGCTCGATGAGAGGAGGCAATCGTTGCATGGCGAGATTCACATCGATAAGCACCGATTGCCAGAGGAGCAAGAGCTGTTGGATATCCGGTTCGTCAAGATCAAGGGTGATCCGCTTGAGTGGAGACGTGTCTTCAAGAAGATCGTCGTGCTTTGCAAAGATGGAGTGTATACGCCGGACGCATAAGCTGTGGATTGGCTGACTCGGCAGAGGGACAAGGGATGCTGATGAGACTCATGTGTAAAAAAGTGTGAATGTATGGATAGGACCGTGACGATGATATGCAAAAATAATTTCTTAAAGACTGTCTTAGAGGTGTCTCGGGAACCCGTTGCTGAGATTTAGACAAGAATCTCGTTACATGGAGGAAAAAAAGATCAATTCCCGTCATGAGATAGGAAGAAAACCTGAACCCACTTCCGACATAGACCTACGATCACTCCATGGCTTCAAATGGTGAGGCTACACGAGTCTAGTGAGCTCGCGTGTGCCTAATTATTCAGCTTCGGTAACACGAGTGCTAATGCGTCATCGACGTGCCTGGTTTCTTGATGTCTCAAGAGTCTAGAGAAGTATCTAAACTTAAAGAAATGGCAACAATTCTATTGCTTTGGGTGGCCCTGTGATCGACCGACCGAGCCCACAAGCTCTAATAACTCATAGTTGGCGCTCTACCCAATCTTCATAACCACGCCCTGACATGTTGAGTTTGTAGCCATGGCTCTTCTGTACTGCCACTCGCAAAAGTTGGCGGAAAGCCGCCAAGGGTGTTTGCGCCAACGCCTTTGAACCCACAACCTTCGGTTTCCGTCGAAAGTGATGCGGGTCCGGCAATGTGTTATCCGTATCTGTACCGGATTTTGAAGATATGAACGTGGCCGTGGCCCGTCTTTTCCTCCAGAATCGCCGTTCAGGTATCACAAGTTGAATTGCGCTGCCGGTCATGTCGCTTTTGAGTGGAAGCAAGTCCTCCAGGCGACCTCGTCGCAGTGCGACCGAGTACGCTGTCACCTCTCTGTCGTGGCTCTGGAGGTCGACGCAGGCTTCATTCGAAGTCATGGAAGAGACAACCCTCCTCAAGAAGGGGTGCCATTGCCTGAATTCTTGCAGTATGAGGGCATTCATACCAATGAAAAGCTTTCCATGCCCTGTGAGCCCCTCGGTGTTGAGCCTGTTCCGCCTACATCGAGAACACCTGCAGTGGAAAATGTCAAGGTAGGCATGCAGCATTTCGTGTATCATGGTAACTATGCTTTCCAGAAATGTTTGGTGTCTCCAGAACCAATCTTTGTGCATGAAAGGGTAAATCTTGATCGTGCGGTGAGGAAATTCTAATCGTTCGGACGGCCCAGCTTGTCCCAGGAGGCGCGGTTCATCTGCAGGCTTGTCTCGAAGAACTCCGTATCCGGTTTGCATTTCGACTAGAGGATGTTGGTATCTGCTCCAGTGCCTAGTCAGAACGCCGAAGAAGAAGTATTCGTCTAGGTTCTTCATCATGTCCTGCATGCAACCCTCAAGAAAAGCCGTCTCTGTTTCGATGGAAGATGAGGCAGCCAACCGTCTGGGATCCCCTCTCTCAAAGTTCTTGACCCAGTTTCGGTCCCAGACCCAGGCGCGATCTCTGGCCTCGAGATATCGTGCGACAAAGGCTTCACAAGCTGCAATTTGGTGAGCTTGTCGTTCCCCCGAGAGAAAGCCTCGACATGTGAATTCCTGCAAATCTACAGGATCATAGCATGCCGGTCTTAATTCCAAGAATGGTCCGCCGTCCTTACTTTGGTGATTCTCGCTTCGGCCCCAAGTCACAGACAGCGTGGGCGGCTTGGGATGTGCGTAGGTGTCAGCGATATCGGTAAAACCATCATCTGAGCTTTCGTTGTTGTTTTCCATAGACAAAAGTAACTTCCGAAGAAACGACAGTTGACGATTCTTCATTTTGTTTGGCATGGTGTCTATTTTAGCCATTGGCATTAGTTTCGCTGAGAGTATACAATGACAAGACGGGAGTCAGGAAACCTGACTTTATCGAGCTTCGATGGAGATGATGTTGTGTGGTGGTTTGATGACGTTTTTTGTCTGAAATCATTCAGGAACTCGAGTATCAAAGACCGAGACATATCTAGTTGCTGGCGTTTCTCCAGTAAACTTATCTCCATAGCCACCGCGTCTGGTTTGCGCACCTGGTTATCACACACCTGCCGACCATGGCCAAACGGAAGTCAAAACTTTTACCAAACGGGAGCCTATCCTATTGCCACAAAGGTTTTCATAATTCCTCGAGGGTGGAAAACGATCCAAAGACCGCATTGTTATTTTCAGATCGTAACTCAGGTCACTAATCTGCCTCGAGATCGACCCTAAAGACCCAAGTCCACACGGCTACAACTTTCTAGTCTGAATCGACTAGCCTCTGGACCTTCATGAGGTTAATGGTCACAATGAATGACCGTGTAATATCTCGAGTAAGACAATGGCAGGCCTATAGTCCGGCCGAAAAGTATTCGAAGCTGGAACTGCTACCTCTTTGTCCTGAACTTTCAAGCCAGACCTGACGGCCATGTGTCAAAGCCTGAGGGTCTCATAATATTCTTGAGATCTTCAGGCTTTGTTCTTATGGCGCGGAAGAACGACCCAAAGATGAGTCCGAGAAAATCTGATCAGCATAGGACTTGGATATAATAAGTGTCCGTCACCATGTTCTTTCCGACTGCATCAGCATAGCCGCTTGAGATCAACGACCGGCATTACAATCAACATGACGCCTCCTATTCAAGGACTTCGTGCGAACGACGAGTCTAACAGCCAACGAAGCAGCAGTAAGCACTACGGAAAGGTCAAAAAATGCCAGCATCCCCGATTTCCCAAGTTTGTGGCCAACTCTGAAGAAGATCGACCTCGACCATTCCTTCTTCTGGCCGACAGAGCTTACGGTGCGACTCCTCTCCTGAATCTGACACGGGATCATTTCTACCAGGGTCTTTCGCACGCCCATCAGATCTGGGCTCGTGATGCGTTCGTCGAACGGTATCTGACAACGGAACAGCGGGCTAAAACATGGGAATCTCGCGTGTCCCACGGTCAAGCGTCGCAGAATACCGAAGCAGACGCGATTTTTCTCGACGAAACTCTCCAAATCTTGATGAGGTATCTCGACGTCTGTTTCTTCTTCGGCACATTGACTCGAAGCCATGCTCGAAACGAGCTGCCCTTGGTCACCCTGCAAACCGAGTTTCGCGCCTTGAGAGGGCAAGAAGGAACCTACTTAGGGCTCACAAGGCCCTTGACTCCTTTCCCGGACGACAGGTTTGTTCAGATTGAGGTATTCCACTCGATATCTCAGACACCAGAGACGCCGCGTGATGAAGCCTTAACGTGGTCAACTATTGTTTCAACCCTCATTCATGAGATGGTACATGCTTACTTCTCTCTGTTCTTGTGCACAGGTGAGCAATGTGTACGGAACTGGCCGAATACCGTGGGTGTTCCAGCCAGCGGACACGGCCCGACCTTTTTGAAGCTTACAGCTCTGATTATCAAAGAAGTGCGCTCATGGCATCCTGCCTTGAGAGACATGGATTCAGACCTTACTCTGCCCGGCGGTTGCATCGACAAATCCGCTTACAGTCATGAAGAAGCAGAGTACGAGAAAGCGAAAGAGAGCCGCGAGCTCGACTGGTACCTTCCTCGACGACGTGACAACCCCCGCAATTTGACTCGTTTTGTGAAAGGATCTGTCAACGGCGAAATGAAATTCGACGTGGTTTGTCGTGAAGCGGGCTCGGACATCGCCCCGGCTGACTCCTGGAAAGAAAATCATGCCTCTTTCGAAGATACAAAGACAGACGGTTGAAGGAATGACTCGAGCTGTGGATGGTCTGTGGCGTTGGATCTGATTATTGGTTTGCGACTCTCATTGAAGAGCTGGGCTCCTTCTCAACTCTCCTGTTTTGTTCTTTGCACGCGTTCTTCACTGCTAATCTCCAATCTATTTGACCCTGCTAAGATGAAGCGAAGCAAAGGCGATGGAATTTGACGGAACCCGGTTTTCTTAGTCTTTTAGCAAGTGGCGCGTAGTCCATCTCCAACCCCGTTTATATCTGTACTATCGATGTGTTAAAGCAAAGCCGATAGAAAGCTGTGTCTGTGCGGATAACTGCGAATGATATTATTGAGGGCTGTTGCTCTTGAGCAATGTCTGTGATTTCAAACTTTATTTCACTTTCAGAAAGACAATTATCCAACCCAGGCACTACGATCCGTGCCTTTAACTCATCAGCAGGAAGCGGTAAGGGTAACTAGATACCATCCGCGTGCCATGGATCACTAGAGGTCTAAACCCAGAAGAGATGTTCATGGTTCTCCCCGGCATGACACAAAGCTTGACTCGCGGGCCCCGGCAAGCTAGTCAGGACACCCTGGAGATGGGTCTCCCGGTTTCTACCATTTGTGGATGAACTATTTCCTCCAATGAAAGATCAGAGGGCCCTGAGACCTGCCACCATTGGACAACTTTGAACGGGTCATCGTCCAACAAGACGTCCGTCCGATGCATCTTTCTGGAAAAGTTCTAGAGCTCGCAGGTCTGTGAGAGCCTCGTTTCCAGCAGAATGGGACAGATAATCTTGCCCGAGTCAATACAGATCTCAAGCTAACCCAATTGATGATGTGAAAAGGAGGACCTCAGCCAAGGCCAACCCAAAGGTTTAATATGTATCTTAGCGCATGCATTTGGAGGCTGAAGTCTAGAGCCCACGCATACCGACTCTGCGATGGGACTTGTGCCAAAATGTGCTCAGTTGAAACGGTAGATACTTCCAAAGATCAATTGATATAGCTGTGGGTTTTCGACCATCGCGTCCGCACCCTCTCTGAATGTGATGATAGTATTGTTCGATAATCCATAGCTACAATACGCTCGTGTCAGAGCTCGTGAAAATATTACCTGTCAGTATGCGAGATGATGGAGCAATAACAACTGGTCTAAATTGGAGGTAGACCAAAGAAAACCTCTGAGATGGCCGCATGTTTATACATTCCAGTCAAGCCCGGGTCTTGCGAGAAAAAGAGGTCCTCTGATTCATCTCATCTATCGCATTTTGCATTGAATGACGTTGCCTCGACGATCTCGGCATTTTCATTACTCAATACCCTAGAAAGAAACATGGGACCCACGAGCCTTCTTACTGCTGCTGTTCTGAGCGTATCTCTGGCGCAAGCATCCATCGGCGTTCCCAAACTTCCTGGATGGGCGTACACGGTCTGATGACTTTGCTGGTGCTGCCGGCTCGCTCCCCGACTCTAACAACTGGCTTGTTGATACCGGGATCAGTTATCCCGGAGGTGCTGCTACTTGGGGTGCGGGAGAGATCCAGACCTATACTGCCGACCCCGCTAACCTCGGCGTCGACGGCAAGGCGTTCTTAAGATCACTGCCCTGAAGGGCGGTGCATGCGGCGGTAGCGGCTAGTGGACCTCGGCGCGTATCGAGACACGTCGTACGGACTTTTCCTGCAAGGCCGGCGGGATGATGCGTATTGGGGCAAGCCGGAATCTTCCCAACGTGGCCAACGATGTTGGTTACTGGCCGGCTTTCTGGACTCTCGTAAGCCCGTTCCGTGGAAATGGCTGGTAAGTGCGGTTATGCTCGTAGCCGTCAGCGGCCCCGCAAGTGCAAGCAAGTCAATTCTGACCCCCATACTTGCTATTAGTGAGATTTTTCTTAGTGTTTTTACTTACTTAGTTAACTTAGAAGTTATTCAATTCAAGTACTATATAAAAACACGTGATCTACGATTACCTAATCTATATATATATATATAAAGCTATTCACAATAGACTTAGCAAGCCGAAGCTATTATTCGGTCGTATAACCCCCCTTTTAAGCTAGTTTTTTAATAGCTAGAGACTCTCTATAGTCTCTAGCTTTATATTTATCTATTATAACGTGAGGATTAACTTAGTAGTACTAAATGCCCTCTCGTAGTTAGCTACTATCGCTAGGATAGCGAGGATATTAATTACGAGCTATGAGAGGGTTAGGAAGGTATCCGAATAGTCTAACTACTACTAGATAGGCTTGGAGGTCTCCTCCGGAGGTTAATAGAGGTAGAGATCGAGCTTATCTATCCAGGGAGGGGTCTACTAGCGCTAGCTATTAACTTACTACTAGAAGTAACTATTATTATTATCTCGAGCCGCCAGGTTAATAGCAAGGCCTCCGGGCTGCCCTCCGCAGCTAGAGATACCCTCTTCCAGTTAATACTACTTATTATAGTACTCTATAAGTGATTTCTAAGCCTTATTAACCTATCCCTCTTAGTAGTTATTACTCTATATATCTCATAAGTATAAGATCCTATATGCCGGATAGAGAATAATCGCACTAGAAAATAGTAGTAACTCCCCTAACTTATTATAATAATAAAAGAGCTTCTGCTATAACTACTTAATACTACTATAGAGGAAGGATTGCTACTTCTCGTTAAGAGTATCGAATTATAAGGCAGCTCGTGAGGCTAGAGATGCCTAGTCTTTGCGCACGTGATATAGGAGGGCCTGGTGGTTATACTAATAATAATAACGAGGCCTTCTAGACCGGGTTTGAGATAGCTATAAGTCCTCAAAAGGGTCGTCGTTAACTAGAGGAGAGATCGTAGAGTTATAGTAGGTCTTCTAGTTAACGAGGTGCGAAAGGAGGTATTCTAAGCCTATTATAACCTCCTATAGTTAACTATGCCTATCCTTAACCCCCTACCCCTTATACCTCTTCGTTTAGTAGTAAAAGGGCTCTAGGATTATACCTATCTTAGTAAGAACCTTCTAGTTATCGGAAGATAATAAATCCGCTTCTAGTATATGCTATTTAACGTCGTCGTTATTATTATTTAATAGTATAAAAGCCTGGATCTTATTCTTCTTCTTAATAGCTCTCTCGATTATAAGATATATACTATTCTAGCAGGTATTATTATTTAGGATAAGCTAGGCCTCATAGGACGACTTAGAGAAGATCTGGAAGTCGGAGTCTCTATTGATCTTAGTTATAGCCTTCTAGTACTATTCGGTCTGTTGCAGAGAGGCCCGGACGAACTTAATAATATTCCGGAGCTAGCTAATAGGCCCGAGCCTCTGCTAGAGATCGAGGTTATTATTATAATGTTAAATAAGCTAGTAATACTCTAACTCCGCCTCGAGGGTCTCCTTATTAGCGCTAAATAAAAAGGCCCGGGCTGCGAGGTTAAGTATATAACTGTAATACCTTATATGCTAGGCCTGGACGTCCGTCTCTATTATCGCAGGATATATATCCCAATAGAAAGCATAGAGGTAAGTATCGTTATTAGTTGCGTTATTAGAGATAGTTACTCCGATCTAGTCCCGGATCTTATATCAACCGATGATATTGAGGAGGGTTTCCGAGAGGGTAATACTACTATAGTCTCTATAGTATTAAGAGAAGCCTAGGAGGCGTGATTATAACGTGCTAGTAGTATTAATAAAGTAATATATGATACCTATAAAGGCATAGATATTAGGTAATAACTATAGATTGAATAAAAGGTATATTTTCGATGCTACTAAGTGGAGTTTAGTTATTACGAGAGCCTCTCCGCGCTAGCAGAAGTCTTGGAGATAGTCCCGAATAGACGTATAACCCTATAGGACCTCGCTAGCAACCTCGTTATTATAGTACTATAGGATCTATTAGAGGAAGGTGTTCTCAAAGTAGGTAAAAGGGAGGTTAGTAGAGATAATAGAAGCGATATAGAGATCCCTTAGGGTTATGATCTTAGCCTTAGGTATATTACTATTATTAAGGCGCACCCTCTTATATAGAAGAGGGTTAGATAGCTCGGTCGAGGAGGTATAAGTATTAGCCTCAGAATCGTTATCTAAGAGGGTAGAGATCCTGCAAATGCGATAGCTACTTCAGCCTCGTTAGAGTAGGCTTTATATAAGCAAAAAGCTTAGGATAATATACCGCACTAAGTGCTCTATAGCGGTAGTAGTAGTAATAGTACTAAAGATCCTAGGAGATCCTTTTAAGTCGTATTATTAGCAACTCTAATAGGAGGGCCTAGCCTAGCCCTAAATAACCTCAATAAGGAAGTCGCTATAGTCCCGAATCTAGCTAGATCGACCCTAGCCCTTCCGCCGAGCTAACTACTCCTCAAGGATATACCTCTTACTCCCTATAATAATAACGGGGAGGTTATTAATCATAGGATTTAGAGGGATACTAATAGTGAGGGCAGTTGCAATTTATATAGAGATCTATAGGCGCGGGGTGCCTATTACTATATACGCGTTAGTAGTAGAAGAGGAGGCAACAGTAGTAATAGATATTATGAAGTTTAATAAGGTAATATAGGTAAATAATAAGTAGGATATGTAATAATAAAAAGCTTTTATAACTAATATCCGATCGCAGTATTAAATATACCATTCGAATCATCGTAATTATATCTACTTATTATTAAATTTTCAAAAAGATCCGCTATTATCTAGTATAGTGAGGGTAGTCTGAATAGCCTTAATAATATATATAATAATAGCGAGGTCGGCAATAGTAGCATATTTTAGTAGCTGGGCGTGCCTAAATAAATAGGGCGGGGGCTGATCTATAGCCTCTCATTAGCTAGATCTATATATATATAAGATAGTAAGGAATTCAATAAGTCTATAGGCTGCCGACTTACTCGATTGGGAAGTAGTGATAGCTTCCCCTTGCTTGCTTGGCTCATATTCCTTGCTGAAAGCTCTGCACTTACGGGGCCGCTGGTAGCCGTGTGACTCGTTTCTATCACCTGAGTACAATGATCGCTAATGCGTGACGTAACAGGAACTGGCCCTCCGTCGGGGAATTCGATATCATGGAAAATGTAAACTCTGTCGACCGCGTGTGGGTCAATTGCAAAGAGAACAACGGCTTTGGTAACTATAGAGATTGCCCCGGAAAGCCGTGCAAAGGCAACTTTCACAAGTCACTTTCGAGATCGACAGAACCAAGTCCGTCGAGGCTACCGGATGGTACGTCGACGATGTCACCTACTGGCAAATACTGTCTACCAATCTGCCCGCCGATGTTTGGGCCCAGATACCGCACAGCGATGTCTTCGTTCTACTGAACCTAGCCATGGGAGGAACTTCCCTGATAGCAACTACGGTATTAAGACGCCCCTTAACTCGACTGTCTCTGGTGGTATCTACCAGATCGACTACGTCGCTGTTTGCTATGCATAGAGCGGTGGAATTCTTAATTCCTCACCGCGATATCCGGTCTTTAGAGAGCGCTGTTCATTCCGGGTTGTCATGGTGTGGATTATTGTATGTATATTGCCGCACATCGGACAATAGTAATTATGGACTTGTGTGATAACCCAAGGTGCGGTCTCCAACTACCCAAAAAATATCACTGAACTCAATTGTCCGTAAAGATAGCCGACCAAATAATTTCTTGGCATGCCTGGGCTGGTTCAGTGATTCAAGATTGTCGACGGATGCAGCGTAGGGTGCCTGGCAGCAAAGAAGCATGGCGTAGATCTTTCGGCCATCAGGATTACGAAGAACCTCGGATCGAGCCCGCCGCATTTGGATGACTAGTGGACTTCTCCGGTGGTCTGGTTCTGTGGAATTGACCGGTTCTGGGTCAACTCCACTCCAGCCAATCCCAGCAGATGGGGTGGAAGCTTTGGTGGCGTTGTTCTAGCTTGCGGGACCACCGGCTACCGTTTTCACAGAGCAGCCCATCGAACAAAAGATGGCAGAAGTGTATTCCCACCAAAACATCCTGAGGAAGCGCAGGCTTGGCCCAAGATAGAAAGAGAATGATGCCTGATGAGCCAAGATGCTCATGACCCTGGGGTATCTCGTATGGATTTACTCTGAACGGCGGGTTACGGGTACCTGCGCCGTGAAAGGGCCAACTACCGAGAGACGGTATGATTACTGGTATACTACACGTGGTCTCGCCCCTCGTCTCGCCGCATCAAGCCAATGCTGGCACTCTGATCACCAACCCAACTTGACTTCGCGACAGTTGAGAGCAGCCTTCGATTTCGACAACCCCGGAGCTGAGGAGAGAAGGAGAGCGAGCCTACTAGTGCTGAATTACTAAAGTTCTTTGACGGCTGGGAAATGCCGAGACAACCATCCAGCCTAGGGTAGCTTCGCCGATGTCAGCTGCGTATTCTTCCGCCAGCGCGAATTTAGTCCGCGATGCCCTCGTTTATCCAGTGGTCATGGTCATGGCGGATGGAAACACTTGGGTTCATAGGTCGTCGGCTTCATGCATAGTATATTAAGCCTCCGAGCGTAACGCGCAGGGTTGCGGCTCAGCTCTCGCGTTGGTTGGCTTGCGCGTGCTTCCTCGTGGCGGTGCGTCTGACAGCCAAGATATGCAAGAGATCTCATCAGGCAATCAGCCCCTCGATTCAACCGTCTCGTTGGCTCTGTGCCCATGCCATGCTTTCTTTTTGCCGAGACGACAAACAACTACTACCGGTGGGCAAAGCTGAGGAGTTGCAGAATGACGCACTCACTGCAACTTCACCGCCATGGACCCGGATAGAGGGGTCGGATAGAGGAGGGGCCGGCGTGCAATCAAACGCCCCGGGCTCACGGAGATCGCATTCTATCCCGGGTAACAGGCTGAAACATTCGTGCTAGCTTAATTTCGAAACATCGCCTTCGAAAGAAGACAGCCCGAGTTCCCCCCGCTCTTCAAAGTAGCTTCAAGACGTAGTTCCGAATTCCTGATGCTGAAAAGAAGCCCGGCTCTGTCGGTACACCTGGGACAAATTAGTCTCTGTCTAAACCTGATACATGATGATGATCATTCACCCACAAGAGTTGTCCAGATACAAAAAGCAAAGTTGTGGGGTCCTTAGGTTGTCTTGGATCACCAACGCGAGTTAAAGCAAGAGGACTCAAAAGGGTACGCAGCTGACGCCACACAATTTCGCCCAATATGAAGTGACATCAAGACTGATTGTCAATCGAGATAACGACCATCCGTGGCAAGGATCCGCGGCCGTAATAAGCGCAATTCCGAAAGTGCGGTTGTCCGGGGGTAATCTGTCACCAGTCCTGATGACGACTGTGTGGTCCCAGCCATCTTTCTCTGTTGAGCTTGTTCTTGTTTGTCTTACAACCTGGGCACAGGGTGGTGAGGCATTCCAGGCTCTCGGGTTCGCGGCCGACGTTTTTGTGTTGGTCAGCTTCTAGATTGAAGTGAGAAGTTGGTAAACGGCACTTGACCCCTGTCAGAAAGGGGCAACAAGAGCAAGGGTAATTGGGTGGACACAGACCCAGCAAACCTGCATGATGCAACGCTCTCTTTCGGGCTGCCGAAGAAAAATTGCCCCCTCGGATGTGGAAGAACAATAGAGTAGGAAGAGAACAATATGTCGGAGACCGCTCCTCTTCCCCATCCGGGCGCAGTCTCTGCAGCAATTTGGCTTGATGCAACCTCATCACCGGGTCCAGAACCTCAGTGACAGATCTGATGGCCTCGGCAGACCCTCTAAACCGTCCTGAGACCCCTTCTTTGCGGACAGCCTTATTGGTCAACGAGTGGGAGAAGACGGGTCGACGCCGGTGGGCCCATTCAGTCCAGTGCTCAAAATTTCTTCGGAAATCTCGTGGTAATGGTTTCAGTGAACACTGCCAGCGTTGCCACTGGCCGGATGGTCTATCAACCGGAAGGATTACGTTAAGTGAAAGTTCAATTATCTGGGTAAGAAGGCGAAGAAAAGAAAGCTTTTGGGTATCCTCATCCGTTACAACGCTAAAACCGCCCTTACGTGGAACCCTCCCGTATTCGAAATATACTAAACCCGATCCCCATGAGCTTGCCAGGAGGCAAACACAACGCAACCAGCCCTTGGAGGCCGTCTTTGCGCCACCAACCGTCTCCTATCGGCGTAAGACATTACAAAGTCATTAATGAGTAGATCTGCTTGAAGAGGTTGCCCGGCTGCTCGTGGCATGCTCCTGTAGGATCTTGGCCTCTTCCAACGCCTGTCTCTTGGCAAATTCGTCGAGCAGTTTAGCTGCGGACTCAAGGGGCAGATCGGCGATCATGGCGGAGAGTTTCTAAGAAGAGAGTCAGCATGAGATGAAATTCATAATACGCACGAAGCGAGGTGGTGGGAGCAAACATACCGCGGGGAAAACGGAAGAGCGTTGGTACTTGAACTCCTCCAACATACGATTGAGACGAAGCACCTGTTTCCACGGTACGATGATGTCGCCAATAAGGAAGGTCGGGAACCGGGCCATGGCAATCTCCTCTAGAATCCAACGACGCTGGAAATAGGTGCGCGTCATGAAGTCTGTGCCACCCAACCATCGCGGCATGAGGAACGGGATCTCGCCATTGGGTCCGTCCTCCCAGATATGAGCGATTCTCTTTGCCCATTCGTGCGTCGGGGCATAGTCCTGCGGATTCTTCTCCCGATCACCCGGGTCGCCCCAGTGCGGTGGCATTTGATCCTCGATTTCAGCAAACGCCTCCATTCCTGCGTCCGTGTGCTCCATCTTCTCGCCCAGCCACCCGACGACTAGCTCAGCCGACCTGTAGATGGTCCGCATGTCGCTATGCTGTCGCGACTTCTCCCACTCGTCGCGCGGGTTCACGCAGAGGAAGTCGCACCACACCCGGAGTGTCTGGCCGTCGCCCGAAGAACGGGTCGAGGTGCTCAGGCCGAGCAGCTGTCTGAGCCAGCGTGGGCCAGCATGAGGCTTCCTGACGGGCACGCGCTGGAATCGTTGTGAGATGGTCGGGTAGAAGACGGCGCGGATGTTCTTCAAGGCCATGGACAGGTGGGCGGTGATGGTGACGGGCGCACCGTTGACGAAAATCTTGTCCGTCGCCGACGAGTCGCCATAGAGGGAAGACAGGGCGATAAACTCCACGTCGTCGTTCAGGCGGACGGTGACGAGGCGGCACTCGATCGGGGCGCTGAGGTCGCGTGCTGACTGTATCTCAATCAGGCGTATCTCGCGCCTCGACGAGTCCAAACGTCTGTATGCGATGCTCATGGTGATGACACTGGCTGTACTCTGTCCGGGCGAGTGGCGTTCCAGATTCGGTGCGATTGAAGCAGACAAACACAGGAGAAAGTTCCTTTCTGGGGATCTTTTTTTTCTCCGGCCCTCTCGAGTCTCCAGTCCTGGGTGTCGTGTTACAGTACCGTGAAGTGGAAGCGTCCGATAGCGGTAGGGCGGTAAACGCAGAAAACGCCAGGGGGTATGCTTTCAAACGGCTTACACACGTCGCACTAACAAGATAACGGGAAATGTAGCAAACTTCTAGAAAGCTGGACGGGATGCCGGCGTTTATACCAAGAACGCGCGAAAGCGGATCCTAGCGGCTCTGAACAGGGTATCTGGGGCCACCGCGCTTTCGGTTACTACAGTACCACCTCTCGGTTCGGTTGAGCCTTTGAACGGCAGGGATCGAAGAAAGTCTGTCGGTATGTGATGGTGATGGTTTGTCGCGAGAAGTGACTGGCCCCGTCGCAATCCCCACCCCACCTTTCAACCGTTGCCATGGGTTCATCGTGCCGCCGTGCGTGAGTCGTGATCCGGGCTGATCCAGATGCCATGTCCTGGGTGCCTGCCATCAGAAGCAGAGACTTTTGTCTGTGACCCGCCTAAAAAGGGCAACGTCGACGATCAATGCCACCTCTCATCCAGACCCCAGAGCATTGGTCATCCGTTCTGTCTGAGTGGCTTGTTTGCCCTCGGCCGTGTGCTTGTGGCGTTGCGTCTGTGTTTGCTCCTGGCGGGCAGATCGACCGGCAACTCAGTATCATGATGGCTTTCAGCGAGGCTCGCAAGCTTGCCAGCGGGCAAAGCCAGAAGCTAATGGCGGCGGATAGACTCTGGTGGTCTGCATTCGTTCACCGCACCACCGTGGACACTGCGAAATGCCTTTTGGAGAAAGTGGGTCATGTCATGTTTTGGCAAGTCGCGTCGTACTATGGTAGAACCCCGGATGAACCCCACTTCCTTCGAGCATGGAATAGCATGGCACGACGACAGAGCTGGTCCTCTTATCTCTCCTTTTTCATGGTGTGTCCCCACAGACTCCTGACTCGGCGAACAAGCTCCGTCGTGATGCCCGAAAGGGCGGACTGTTCGAGAGGGCGAAAAGAGAAGGACAATATATCTGCGTCATGCTTCGTAGAATTGCCGACCAATATAAAAAAAACAAAAAAAAAAATTAAAAAAATAAAAAAAAATTAAAAATAAAATAAAATAAATAAACAGCTATCGGCGCCCGATAAGCACGTCTGCAATCTGGTTGGGGGAAAGTCAGGGGTATCATGTCCCGGCGGTATTTTGCTCGCCAAGCGACTCGAGGCAATATGCCTGCTCAACATGCCCTCGCTAGTGTCTGCTCCGCTCGCACCACCTGTGCAAATGGTGTTCATCTGTCATCCAAACCTCACTTCTCTTGGACCATTCACTAATGAATCCCTGCCCTGGTTGAGTCTGCAAGCGGCAAACTCCAAGGAAGCAAGCATCATAGGCCAAAGGCGCTTCAACTTCACAGTCGTTCCAAGTGCCCTGGATCATGAATAGTGCGAGGCATCACGACGCAATTCTTAGTTTGGAACTCAGCCAAGAGAAAGCCGGCGCTGCGAGCAAACAGCCGATTCTGGCGCCAGCTCGACAATGACAGTGACGGCCATGACAGTGTATTGTCTGGTCGTCGAGGTCAAATATAAAACCCTACGTCTGCCCGTTTGTCGGATCATGAATGCAGTCAATGGAAACCAGACAGTGCTTGCTCTGAATTGCATCTAGACTCACCGACTCTTCGTACCCAGTATCGTTCCGTCAACCCAAGTTATCTTTCCCATCTTAAGGACCCAAACGTTGCACCAATGGTTGTCACACCCGACTTCACTGGCCTAGGGGCTCATGATGCAGTTTCAACTGCAGCGTCTTCTTGGCTATCAGTTCTCGACTCCTTGTGGGGATTCATGGCTCCCAACAGCATTCCGCTCGACGAGGAACTGGCTAAAGATCCCGAGAGGTTGGCAAATGCTGTCCGCCCCATGTGTTCCCGCATGCTGGAGCAGCTGAAGTATCCTGGGGCACCGGTACTCAAGGCAGAGGCCGTTGAAGCTCTGCTGGAGTACATGTACAGAAGGGCTGTTGATATGGGCGTTCCTCTGGACACGCCCATCTCCGCAAAAGGGTTCCGCTTGGGCTACGCTGAAGGGCTGGTAAGCAAGTTCCCGAACCCAAAATCAGTCTCATGCTTCGTGATGTAATTGTTGACTGGTCACATAGCTCGCTCATCCCCGCCACCCCACGGTAGTTCAGGGCTACGTTGGTCTGTTCACCTGGCTCGTCGTAATGTACGACGACATTGTCGGCCAGAACAACCAGATGGTGGATGAGGCTTTGGGTTTCCACCAGCGCTTTTTCAAAGGCGAGCGCCAGAAGAACAACCTCCTGGAGGGAATCGCTGTTCTCCTCCGGGAGGCTCACGACCTCTTTGACCCCGTGATGGCCAACCTTCTCCAACTTTCCGTCCTCAAATTCTTGACCAGCAATCTCCTGGAGCGCCATGACGGCTTCCAAACGTTCAAGGTCACTCGAGCCGGTGCGAAGTTCCCCGACTTCTACAGAGACATGTCAGGCATGAACGTGGCGTATGCTGTGTTCTGCTACCCCAAGGAGCAGTATCCGGACGTTTCCCAATTCATCGAAGCGGTTCCAGACATGGCCAGGTTCATTGACATTTCGAACGATGTTCTTTCGTGAGTTCTGCTTACCCATGCATCGGGTTCCTGTGACGACGCACTGACTCAAAAATCCGTCAGATTTTACAAAGAGGAGCTCGGCGGCGACACGCGAAATTACATCCACAACCGCGCCATGACCACCGGCAAGTCAGTGCTGCAGGTCGTTGAGGATGTGAACGTCGAGACAATAGAAGCTGCCAAGCGCGTCGAGGCCATTCTCAAGGGAAGGGGCGTGTACGAAGACTCGTGGAACGAGAGCGTCAGAGGCTACATGGCCATGCACACTACGAACATACGGTACAAGTTGACGGATCTGGGCCTGGGCGAGGCGCATCCCCTGGCTCCTTTTGAGCACAGAATTGGTGAATTGTTCGACCGTATGAAACTGGAGGTGCGGTGAGCTGCCCACTATTACAACAACACATGATTTCACAACTGGGATATCTGGGAGCATCGGGATTTCTTTTTGTCTTTGTCAGTTTGCTTTTGTATTTCCTGCACGAATGCGTACGTTCACCTTCGAACCATTTTCCTATATCTTAAGCGTGTACGTACACTCTGTTGTTGGTAGCTTAGACGGTGCCCCGTTACAAGGGTTTAGACCTCCGGCTTGTATCAGGCGAGTGTGCTAGCCACACTTGGCTTGCCTGTCAGTTATGCATACGCTGTCTTGGAAGGATTTGTTTCCTGGTAGTTGGAGTTATCATTGCGATCGGCAGCTGTTCCTCCCCAACCATTCGAGCTCCATATCCGGGTTCAGTCTACCTTACTTCAGTAGTCGATGACAAGGGGCCTGGACAGCCATCCCGGGAATACGACCCAAATGCCACTTCCTGATTTCTCGGCAACCCGACCACTTCGGACCGCACCCTGCAAGATGGAAAAAATTGGTGGTCACTTGAACATGCAAAAGAGATTCCCCGGTCGAAGGAGGGAGTTTTTGAAACCAGGACTCTTTTGAAACTGGAGTATGTATGGCCAGTTCTTTTCCCTCTGTGATGTCAGACTGGGTCTTGCCTACCCGTTTCCAAGTTCCAGCATCATCCAGCCCCATCAGTTCTCAGGTTTTAAGATGAAGCTGCCCCATCACCCGGTAAACTTTGCGGGTTGAGCCGCTGCACTCCTCTCCTTCTAGAAAAAAGAAAAAGCAAGGGCCAGGTGCCACTGTGGACAACTTGCAGCCCAACAATCGCGTGATGCTCAAATCAGTCAGTTTCTTAGGGTGAGATTCGTAATGCGACAGCACTTCAGGTCGAAAACCTTGCAGAAGCCAATCTTGAGAAATGAGGCAAGCAGCTACTTTATCCTAAAGGCAGTTCCCTCTCGACGAACTCCTCATAAGATTGCCGCCTTCTCTTCCCAACACGGTAAGGACTTCGTCCTCGCTAGAGGGCCGGCACGGTCCTAACCGCCCGAGTGCCCATTCAGTCTCGGCGGTGATATTATACAGACCCGCAAACATCTAGAACATATCGGGATCAACACTTTCGGCACAATTTCGGTCCGGGAGTACCCAGAACCATGGCACTGTCCAGCTCCGAGTTAGGTTCGAGTCAAGAAGTGACATTTGCGGCGGATGGAGCGCGTATAAAAGGACTGATGCCTGCGATGTTCGTGGATCCTATGGCTTGACTCGATTTCCCAGACACCTCATACTTAAGGCAAGCGTGATGGATGAAAAAGGTAAGAAATAGGTCGGCGTTGCGAAGGGATTGAAGTTTCACGCCGGTCAGTCACTGAACAACTAGGAAACGACCGCACCGAGAAGAATGGCAACATTGGCAGCGGTCCCGTGAGAAGGCTTGTTACTTGAGCATGACAAACCAGATGCATCGCTCATCTCTTAGATCGTGATATAAAGGTGAATCAATGGCTACATGTACATGGTATTTCAACAATCAGCTTGGCCAGGCGTCTTTACCGGCGGAACAAGCCCCTCAGTTGACCCCGTACACTTCGTCGCACCTCTTGGGCGCGATGAGGAGAACAACCAAGATCCTTCCTTGCAAACTCCAGCATAAGCTGCGGTGCCCATGATCGAATTTCTCTTGCTATGTCATGGATTATGTGGCCGACATGGAGTCCATGGACTCCCGGCCTCTCGAAACATTTCTTTGAACAGCGCATCAAGACGGAACAAATACCCCCACGGCACGAGAACAGGTCAAGGTAACCGTGGGCCATCTCATGCCTAAGAAAGACCATGATATCAGACATTTTCTGCCGCTCGGAGGAATCGATCTCGATGTGCACCAAAGAGGGGAAGCCCTCCAAGTCGTCGTTCTTCTCGACTGAAGAGAAGCTCCGAAAGCCTTCACAACGAGCATTGCGATCTTCGACGTTGATTTTCAGGTGGTGCATGCCACACTCGGCTGAGTATTCCTCCACCTATGTGAGCTGGCCGCTGAAGAAGATCTGGTTGATCCGAACTGCGGCTTTGCAAATAGTCTGGTAATGCTGCGGATTGTCATTTTCGTCATTTTCGTAGATTGTGTCGAGACCCTCGATGATGGCGCATCCCAACTCATTCATCTTTTCGTCGAGCGCTGGCTTTTTCCCTTGCTCCAAGAGGCGCACCCGTTTCTTGACTGTGTACAACAAGTCGTGAGCAGAGTACGAGCTGGGTACGAGAGATGGTCCGACAGCGCAAACCATGTTTCGATGAAGCAAGCAAGTTCTGAGTTTGTCCATCATCTCTGGTTCCTGTCGGGATGTTTCGTGGGAGGGCATTTTGGCTGGCGTTTGGTTTCGTTGTTGCATACTGATCTTGGGATATCTCATCTGAAGAGACTATCACGCATCTTAAATAGACATATCGATGCCGATTTTCAAAGCCATGCCTCGTTCATGACCACGAGGACGATCGAATGTTGTCTTTGAATGAACTTCAGGGCAGCTGTCTTGGTCTTTGACAAAATCGAAAACAAACACTGCAGCTTCGTTATTCGTCTTTTACCAATAAAGAAGCCTAAAGGTTTCCTGACCCCCTGTGTTGCAAACGGAACAAGATACTACTCGTATTCAATGCTGCAGCTAATAGAACATTTCGGGACTCGGTGTACACTCTTTTGCCGCAGATCCCTGTGAACAAGACTGAAACGAGCTTAATCTGCGATGGCTGGTGGCTAGCATCCCTGCCCTCAATTTGGACACTCCGAGCTACGATTCTTGTCTAGAAGCACCGAACCAAATTCCAATTCTTAAGCCCTTATCGCTCAGACAAGTCTTTGTCTGGGCAACGCTTTGATGGAGAGGGGTGCGTTCGGTACAGCTGCAACCCATTCCTTGCGCTCGACGGGCCTCCAAACGCTGTCATAAGATTGACCTACGAGCTCGCTCTCGTCTACAGCCTCAAAGCTTTCAACGGTTATAGCGAGTCCAATGCACATCTTGTAGTAAGAAAAGCTATCTCTAATATCAGTGGAGTACGGTTTCGCTAAGAGCTCTAACGGCTTACTGAGAGCCAATGCAGATATTTGCACCTGCGGGCTGGTTAATACAGGGCAGAGGAATGTAGTGAAGTCATGAGGCAGTTGCGTCTGATATGCGCATGTGGTCGTGGAATTGAGGAAACAGCCCCCGACTTGGGACCCGATGGGTTTCTCCATAGGGCCTGGGTACTGGCCTCATCCATGAATAAAAATTGTCCATGACATACCTTTCGACAAAGGAATAAATTATCCGTCCTTTGAGACATCTTCTTCGTGTGGTACCGCTCTCGGGAATCCAGCGATTAGGGTCGAACGATCCTGGGCTTGGGAAGGCATGTTTGTCCCGCAGGTACCAGATAGGGGACGAAGTCAACACAGTCTAGTGCAGGCCATCATCAGATGTGTTTTATGGAACGCAGAAACGAGGGAAAGTAAGACAAGAAGTTGACGAGCAATGGACACTGGTGGAGAAGACTTACACCTTCTGGTATGTGCTTTCCGCATAGTTCTTCACCGACCTTGGGAACAATATGGGGGATGTTTTCCGGGGCATTCATGTCACCAGGGGATCCCTGATCAGCGAGGTCTTGGTATAGTTCCTGTTGAAAGATTTGGTTCTTTGAGAGAGCATAGATGACGTGTGTTACTGTTGGAAGCCCAGTCGGCGGTTCGTCGCCGACCCGACCGGCGCCACGTCGGGCCGATCGGATCCACCTATTGCGCCGATTCAACCAATAGGAGGGCCAGGACCCTATATATAAGGACTGCCTATATAGCTATTATAACTACTAAACCTATGATAGATAGATATCACGAATAACTATAGTATTATAGAAGAACCCTATCTTTCTAGTACTATTACCTGCATAGGATAGTTATTCCGATACTAATTAGTAGTTAATTTAATTATTGCAATTACTCGAGTTACTATAGATCAGCAAGGTTTATTACTACCTATAGTAGAAGAGATATCTCTGCTATTAATATTACTACTACTAGCAGAGGGATTAAAACGACTATTACAGGCTATTATAATAACTATTTAATAACGTCTAGGCTGCTTTGCACTTATATATAACGACCGGTTAAGTAAACGACTATAGCGATAACATCCAGGCTGCTTTGCACCTATATATAACGACCTCGACGCGAAGCTACGATATTGCGAAAAATAACGCATATTATACCCCCTACCTCTACTACTCTATTTATAATAGCTACCCTAACTGCTAAGCCGGGTAGCAACCCCCCTCCTCCTCTTACTACCTATAATAGATCTATCTAAGGATCTATCTCTAGCAATATCCCTATCTCTACCTAGCTTAAGGGTATTATCTAGCCCGACCTATAGGGCAAGGTCTTCGAGATTAATAAGGAAAGTAATAATATTCCTAATATATCTATTAAATAAGTAAATATATAGATAAGCTATTAACTTAAGGTCTATAAGATCGATAAGAATACTAGCTAAGCCTTCTAGCGCGAGTTCTTATATAACTTTATTAGCTAGACTACTAAACTATTTAGCAAAACTAACTAGAAACTTAGGAAGGCTCTTAAAAACTATATTATTAGCTATAGAGTATAAGTTAACCTAGTAGCTAGAATAATCTCTATTAGGCTTATTAAGGCTATAACTAGACCTAAGTTCTATTACTAGAGCTAAGCCTAGTTAGATACCTATATAGATAACTTCCCACGATACCTCGCTAATAACCTAATATTTATTTACGAGATATTAGTACTAGTTATGCTTATATACCTGCCCTATCTCACGAGACCTAATAAGAACCTCGCCTAAGCTAGTAATACCTATAACTTCTACGCTAAACTAAGAACCCTATAGCTATAGGCCCCTCCCACGACGGTGCTAGTAAAAACCACGCTTACTAGCAGAGATAGCGTAGTTAATAATAACTAGGATATAGGTTATAATAGCCTCCTAGCTATGCTAAAGTAGTTAATAGATCTAGCTAAGCTCTATGCTAATAATATGAAGTATAGTAGCGCTAAATACGACGTCTTGGAAACAAAATTAACTATCTTTTAGAATATCTATAAGAAGGTTAGGATCTAGTAATTACAAGCTACTAGCGCCCTCCCCCTCATACTAAAGGGCTAAGCCTGCGATTCCTATTTCAACCGACTTAGTAGCACCTAGTTAAGCCTCCTAGCTATAGTTAAGAAACTCTATAATTACTTTAAATCCTATAATACCCGCTAGGCCTACCTAATGGAGTAGCGCTAGGCTATATTAACCTAGGTTATCCATAATAACCCCTCTAAAACGAGGATAGAGTGCTTAGAGATCCTTATTAACTATATAACTAAAGTCTAATAAGCCTTACTACTAGCCTACTACTCCGATCTTATCCTATAGGACTATATTATTAATACCTGCTAAGGGGTTAAAGAGTATTATTTTTACTTCTTTAACCCTGCTGAGTTAATAGAAGGGGTCCTTAGCTAGTTATATTTAGCTATTTTAATAATAACCTAGCCCACGGCCTAATATATCGCTAAAAATAATAATAGGACTAGGGTCTATTGGATCGACTATACCTACTATAGCAACAGCTAAAAGAATCGTTTTAAGCCCTATATAGCTAGCAATAGCCTTAATAACGCAGCAAGAGCTAAAAAGTGCTATATTTGCAGCAAACCCGGCTATTAGTCGATAAAATATACTAACGACGATCGCTATAAGGCCTATAGCAAGTTTAAGAGCAGCTAATATATCCAAAATAACGCTAACCCCGCCGAATATCACTAGTTTTTAGCGTGGTATAAGGGTATCGAAGACCTCGCAGCTACTATAGCCGACCCCTCTATTATTAATAACCCTATTACCCTCTTTTACTAGTTATTATCTATTAATAATAATAGCAACGAGGTTAATAGTACTAACGACGAGGCCTTCCTCACTACTGCTTGTTTTAGCTAACCCACTGCGGTTAATAGTAGTAACGTGATAACCCGCTTAGCTAACTAGTCGACCCTCTATACGATTAACTACGTTAAACCCTCTTATAACGCGTTAGTCGATAAAAATAATAACCCCGTTGCAATATATATTACTAACCGTTATTCGTTAACTATATTCAGAGGGATTATCCCCGACTCTAGCGTAGCCTGATATTTAACCGGGGGCTACTTATAGTTCCTAGCCCTATAAAAGAGGGTTAACTACTAACTTAACCCCTCTATAGCTAGGGCAGCCTCGATCCGCTTTAGCAGCGCTAACCCTATCGAATCCCTCGGAATAACGGTTATTATAACTCCTTTTAGCAATATAACCTTCTATATAATGCTAATAAACACCCCCTTCTTATTATCCCTTTATGATATAGACCGACTTAGCATAAGATTTAATAATATTACTAACTAACTCGTTCGTAACGACCTCACGACCCTAGTTATATAACTATAGGGCTACCTATAGTTTATAACTAACCCAGAAGAGGCTATCGTGAGTTATAACCTTATTAATATCGAATTATACTATATCTACTATTGTTTTAGCTACCTATCCGTCTAATAACTCTATAAAGTCCTCTAGCGCACTAGCTACCCTATTAATATCGACGTTATTAATAAGTTAACGAAGTTTTGCTACTACTACTAACTCTATAGTAGCAGCCCCTATTAGTTTAAGTTTACGATAAAAGATGATTATAATTTTAACTACGAGGTTATTATTAATATTATATATCTTAATAGCAACTGCCCTGCCCTCTATATTATTAATATAGCTACTATATTTAATATAGCACGCTTTATAAAGGATATCTCTACTAAAACTATATAGTAGACCCTTCGAATCTACTAGATTAATATATACTAGGGCCTACCTAACTAGATAATTACTAATACTAGTACCTCCTTTCGATCTACTAAATTTCGCTAATCTGCGCGAAAGATAGCGATCTCTATAAAAGAGGTCCTAGTTAAGGCTTATAATAATATCGGGAAGGTTAAATAATACTATAAGCTATTACGCCAGGCTTATAAGATTATTCAGGCGGAAGATCCCTCTACTAACCCCGATATTGCCCTCTAAATAGCTATAAAAGCTATTAATAACGTTACTAGGCCTAACGGCCTAGTATTAACCCTGCTAGTATTTAGAGCCTACCCGCACCTAATAGATAATTTAGCGCCCTCGCTATTAATTATATAATACGCTTAAGCTATATAGAAGGCTACTAACGAGATCTGCTAACTCTATGCTAGTTATTAGGTTAATAAGGCTATCATAGCCTGAAATAGCCCTATAACTAAGCCTATATTAAGCCTACCTCTCTAGTTAGAGGTTAGAGTATAGCGTGAAAAAGATAGCTAGAAGGGCCCTTACTAGCTTATCTCTAATAATAGCTACGAATACGTAGTTTAACTACCTAATAAGCTGAAATCCTTCCGGTCGACTATTATTAAACCTTACTACTAGTCGACTAACCCGCTAATAAAACCCGATAGTAATAATAATAGGATTGCAAACCCCTATAGGGTAACTAAGGGAGTTTATAATATAATTATTATTACTAATAACGAAGCTCCCACCCTACTATAGTGCTAAGGCTAGCCCTGCTATAACCTAGCGCTAGGTCTAACTTTAACTATACTCCTCGCTAAAACGGATATTACTACTACTAACAAGGCCTTCCTATCTACTAAAGAGCAATCTAACTATAACCTCGCTATTAAGTTATATAATAATAGCGTAATTATAACCCCTAGAGAGCCTTTTGAGTAATTAACCTAATAAGAGATCGAATCCCTTATTAAACGAGGCGTATTTAACTTTATTAGGTATAACCCTGCTTGCTATAATAGGATCCGGATCTTCTGCTCCCGTATTATTAACGAGGTTAAGGGTAAGATAACTTAGCCCTATAAGAAGTTGAGACTCGTTATTTAGAGCTATACTAATAATAATAAAGAGGCTATTTTAACCTAAGCCCCTATAATCTAAAGAGCTAGTTAATAGCTAATCCTCGCGATCGCCCTATTATTATTAGCTAATAGCAAAACCCTTTAGATCTATAATATTACTTAAGCCTACGTCTAGTCTACTACCTATCTTACCCGCCCTATCCTCGCTAAAATCCCCGCTTAAATATAGTATAAATACCCTAATAATACTATTATAGAGGTTATAAAACCCCTCTATAGTATCGCTAAGGCTAGCACCTATTAGTAGGCTATATATAGCTACTACTATAAAGAGAGGCTCGAGATAGAGACTTCGTTATTTAACCCCTGCCTGCTTATATTAATGAAAAATAACCTATCTTTTGCTATTATAAGTATATAAACTAATAATATATTAGGCCTATTAAATAACGTGTTTTCCGCCCTTAAGGAGGCTAAATTAACTAAAGCCGGCTTTTTAGCTAAACCTAAGCAGACCTTTGCTATTAATAACCCCCTTATATTTAATAGTAGGATCATGACGATCGATAATAGCAATACCCTCACCCTCTGCTAAAAAGACTAGGGGCTTAAGTTATG
This sequence comes from Colletotrichum sansevieriae, assembly GCA_026260285.1. Lineage (NCBI taxonomy): Eukaryota > Fungi > Ascomycota > Sordariomycetes > Glomerellales > Glomerellaceae > Colletotrichum > Colletotrichum sansevieriae. Next base: position 129,197 of record JAOQIF010000022.1, on the reverse strand, counting down.
CCCTATTAACCCCTCTACTAACGAAGCTATCTAAAAGTAGTAATATATTAAATAACGCGCCTGCAGCGTATATATCGCATTAATTTGCTAACCCGAGGCCTATTTCGACCTATCTATTGCTATATAATAGTAAAACCCTATAGTTAATAACGTTAGAATTCTTAACTAGCGAATACTCTAGTAGTTGCAATCCCTCGATAGAGGCCTTAGTTTTATCCCGCTTAATCTTGCTACTACGAAACTATTTATTTTTATTAATAGATCGTTTGCTAATAATAATAACCTATCGTTATAACTAGGTTTTATTATTATACTAGCTAATAAGACTAATAATAATAAGGCTACTAATATATTCGAAATTAATAATAACGTTATCTACTATAGCTTAACGAAGTTAAAACGCGTTACCCGCAGCATACTAGCCTCGGAGATCTATAGCATAGTTACTAGCGTTAATATAGCTTATGCGATCGCAATAACACTCTAAAAGGTCTCCGATCGACTAGATCTACTATTAATATCGACTATTATTTATACCAACTCGTATTTGCTATATAAGTGCCTCGTTAAGCTAGGTATAACGAAAGAAAAACACCTTATAATTAATATAATAGCGCTATAGTAGTTATACGAGCGCTACAAGATCGCGGAGATCTGCTGGATCTATAGTAATAATAACCTAGCTAATAGACTTATGAAGTTAACGCTAAATAAAGCCCTCTAACAGCTTATTAATAATAATAAGGCGACGATATAGATAGAGGGGTGGGTTATTTAATAGTAGCTAGGACCCTAGCCCGTAGCCGGGGCCCCGCGCGCAGTAAAACCGGGGATATATAGCATATCGGGGGATAATAATAAAACGTGCGAAAACTATAGTTATTAGGCTATTTAAGCCCCTTTTATAAGTAGTACTATTTAGTAGTTATCTTAATAAATATAGGCTATTATAGGGTAGGTACTAGTAGTAATAAAAGACTGCTAGTATTAGAAGCCTAGTCGGCGGTTCGTCGCTGACCCGACTAGCACTACGTCGGGCCGATCGGATCCACCTATTGCGCCGATTCAACTAATAGGAGGGCTAGGACCCTATATATAAGGACTGCCTATATAGCTATTATAACCACTAAACCTATAATAGATAGATATCACGAATAACTATAGTATTACGGAAGAACCCTATCTTTCTGGTACTATTACCTGCGCAGGATAGTTATTCCGACAGTTACAGAGGCAGAGTCAGTGCCAAGTCCTAAGTTCTGTTTAGCTTCAGACAACGCGGTTTGCGACGGCAACCCCACCGCTCATAATAATCTCGAGCGAATGTCTCCATTGTGTTAGCAGACGCTGCTATATCGTTATCGATTGGAAAAGCTGTCACCTTGAACAGAGACAAGGTTGCTAAACTGATAACAACCAAGCAAGAGGCTGCAAGCAAGACCATCGGGCGAGCAGTGCAGGTCCCGACTTGAAGCTGAATAGCCTAAATGGGTGATCTGGTCTTGAACCTTAAGCGCGGAATCAACGGCCAGGACTTTTGAGACTCAGTTGAGGCGATAGGGAAACATGATCAAATTTCAGTCGCTTATTCTCTTCAATTCGATGCAGCTACCCGCCTTGTTCAAGGCTTCGATCCATTCATCGCCGTCATTGCGTCTTGCTTTCCCCGATTACGTGATTGACACTTTCCTGACCCCATACTGCCTGTCCTTGATATGAAATCCTTCCCGACGAGTTGGCTACGAGGGACGCAGTGTGATTCAAGACGTAGAACCTGAATTGTGATGATACTTCCCCGTGAAAGGAACGAGTCCCTAGGTGGTTTGAAACTCCGCTTTTACAACTAAGTTTTGTAGCAATCATAGATAATTTCCGAGGGGTTGAGAAAATTGAACCCTAGAGAGTACCGCTGCAAGAACAAAAGATGATGGCGGTGCATGAAGGCTATGCAATTTTCTCCCATCACCTCATTGGCATGTTGAAGGGTCCAGTTGTTCTGCTAAGGTGATCAAGTGCCTATCGCCGATGCCGTCATCTAGTCCCACATCACGCGAGTCAAAATTCCCGCTAATGGAAGAAATCCCTCTTCAATTAGAGGCCGATTATTTCCGTCCCGTCCGACGAGGACTGCCATATATGTGGGCACTCCCGATTGCATTTTTCGTCCTGAATAGTCGTACACCATTCGCCCGACCGGGACGAAAACCAAGCTCCGAGCCGCAAACGCCAAGATGACAGGACAGCAAGAGCATGGGACCATGACCAAAGCCGGACGCTTTTCGGCCAGCGACGCTGAAGATGAATCGAGTAAAGACGCACGACTCTTGGTACGTCTCACGAGGTTTACTAAGGCTTTCAACGAGCCCTAACAAAAAACACCGCAGGAAAATCTAGGATACACACCTGTGGGTCATGAACTTCAAATCATACTCCATAGGCCTAGACCGCTGACCTTACGCTAAGGTGCTTCATCGAACCTTCAACGTTTTCCACAACTTCGCGACGACGTTTGGTAAATAAATCGTCAAAAGTGGATTTGACATGTCGTGATGATCTGACGTACCTCAGCTGCTCTTTATTTTATTGGCGGCGTTCGCGTTACATTCTCAACTGGTACGTGCTACTTATTGAGGTTCACCCTTGCTGCCCTAGCCCAATCAATCTTTTGAATGAACGAGACCCCATCTAGATTACCATGCTCTGGTACTCGCTGCTCATCTCATTTTCTTTCGATGCTTGTTGAATTTCCACCGCCTCTGGTCTCTTCCCCCCTTTTCTGCCTTCGTCTTTATTGCCACAGCCTATCGTGGTCGCGGATCTTCTACTTATGTGGCTCATAGCATTATTCTGGTACTGACTCGAATGGATAGGCATATCAGCAGGAGGAAATCTTGCGTACTGGCAAGTGCCAGCTCACGCTTTTATACGAGGTCCAGTTGCTGACCTTTACCCAGGACGAGTTTCGTCGTGACTTGTGTCTTCACCTTTATCACGGCAGCTGTCATTGCAGAAATATGCTCTTCACTCCCGCTTGCGGGCTCCATCTATCTATGGGCAGCTGAAGCTGGCGGTCCCCGTTACGGGAGGCTTTTTGGTTTTGTCGTAGCATGGTGGAGTACCACCGCATGGACAACGTTTTGTGCCAGTGGGTTGCTACCTCCCCTCAGCATCGGCTACCCTATTAATCCGTTTCAGGCAACACACAATCGGCAGTCAATTACATGCTTTCGGTATGGTTGAGCTGCAATTCCCCCGAATTTCCGTTCTCGGAGCCTGACATAGCCTTCGAGGAAATCGTCGTGTTCAACTTGGACTTCCCATCCGACAGCTCAAGCATAAAGTTTAGAGCTGTTCAATGGATTGCTACAGAGATAATGCTAATGCTTGCGGCGCTCTGGAACTTAATGCCGCGTAAGTAGTTTCGTTTGATATACTTCAGACCACGGCGTTTGCTGACAATGTCATAGCTCGTTATTTCAAGTGGATCTTCTACTTATCAACATCGTTTGTCTTGCTTGACTTTGTCCTCAACATGGTCTGGTTGCCCATCGCGACGAAAAATACCATAGGCTTCCGATCCGCCCACGATGCTTTTCTGACGACTTATAACGGAACAGGGGCGCCAGATGTATGGAATTGGTGCCTCTCCTATCTTGCTACTGCAGGAGTACTGATTGGTTTCGACGCATCTGGTCACGTTGCTGAAGAGACCAAGAATGCTAGTGTGGCAGCAGCTCAGGGTATCTTTTGGAGTACGGTCACTAGTGGTATCGGCGGCTTCATTGTCGTGATTCTATTCTTGTTTTGCGCCGTAAGTCATATTCGTTCTGTCGAGTGCCAATGTTAACCATTCCAGCCTGATGCGGAAACGTTGTTTTCGTATGGAGGCGCCCAGCCTTTTGTGCCTCTGTACGCGGCCATTCTTGGTGAGAGAGCACACATCTTCATGAACATCATCTGCATTGTAGCATTGTGGTTTGTGAGTATCTTGCATGAATCTTATGACGGAACAGAGCTGATCATTCAAGAACACCGCCATCGCCGTTCTCGCAGCTTCGCGCCTCGTCTTCGCGGTTGCTCGCGACGGCGTTTTGCCCTTCTCTTCCTGGGTTGCCAAGGTTGAAGATGGTCAACCCCGAAACGCCATCTACGTCGTTTGGGGTGTGGCTTCTGTCATTACGTGTACGATCTTGCCGTCTTCCGTTGCCTTCACCTCCTTGGTCTCAGCTGCAGGTGTTCCTTCAGCGGCGGCCTACGGACTCATCTGCCTTGGCCGGCTCTTTCTCACCCCGAAGGTCTTCCCAAAACCGGCTTGGAGTCTCGGAAGATGGTCCAAGCCGTTCCAAGTGATTGCGGTTGTTTGGAATGGTTGGGTCGTGGCGGTGCTATTCTCCCCGTACGTCTTTCCGGTCGAGGCTTCGACTCTCAACTACGCTCCCGTCATCATGGCAATCGTCACGATATTTGCGCTCTTTTCATGGTGGCTCATCCCGGCTGAGAAGTGGCTGCCTTCTCAGCGCATCCAAGAGACACTAGACGCCGGTGAAAGGCCCCTGGTCGAACATTCATAAAGCGAGCACCTACAGAAAACGATGCTTGGGTTCTTTTCTTTCGAGAGCTCTAAAGCTTTAGACCTCAAATCTCACATCAGTTGTCGAGAGCTGCGCACTGTAATATAGGGTTTTTCTTTTAACGTTCACATACTTCTTGATAGGATAAGAATATTTGACGCGCCATTTTTACTGTATACATTATGAAGCAGCTGCATGAGTAGTTCCACAAGTGCGGCAGTCATCTGAGTCGCAACGGCATCTCTTCCTTGAGTCTCTTCATCGAGACTTCCGGCTTAGCATCAGCCTCCTCCGCGAAACCGAATTTTGTCAGTTAAGGCTGAATGTTGCTGTCCAAGTGCAAATCGTACTTCAAAAGAATGTGAGAAATGACGATCTAGCCTCACTTGCAGTGAAAAATCAGCCAGGGCATCCATCTTCGCCGTGTCCGAAGCCAAAATGGTTGACGCTTGTCGTCACTGACTGGCTCCCCGCCGACTGGGATGTCTCGCGCATGCGAAGAAAGCGGCAGCTGTCGAAAGATTCTTGGTTCTCATAGAAGGCCTAATCTCTCATTCTCTCAGTCGACACAATAACTTTATGACCCTTTGGCACCTTTGTACCGTCCGAAAGGGTGACGTTTCCAGGGCTTGTCGGAACATCGATGCTGTCAGATTTCAAATCAGAGATAGGTACCAGAGATATGATGTCAACCAGCACTCACAAATTTGGTTCGGCTTCAGAGGTTGGCTCTCATTGAGCACGCTGTTCAGGAGCTTCGTGTTGTACAGCGATGTCTTCTACCAGCCGCCCTCCGAGATGCAGGCAACGATCTTTTGTTCGTAGAGGCTGAATCAACTCCCAGTGACGGAGTAGATCGATCAAGGCTTGGGTGAGGAGATCGGATGTCGTCCCGATGGAAACAATGGCAAGCATGAGCTGGGATGCGCTGAAGTTATAAAGATTCCCATCAGGTAATTGTTAACGGAATCGTTGTACTATGTTCCATCGTTTTTTGGTGTTTCTTGCCTCGGACTCGACGGCCACAAGGTCCCGTCCCACGCCTCCTTCGCCTGAGTTTGTGGATTTTGGCATTCAGGAATGAGGCTAACAGCGCATAGTTTCAGAAAGCTAGACCAGAGGCGAAGCTTCCCCATACCTTGAATGCTGTTGTCACCATAGTTCACATTTCACAATGAGGTCGATCCAGCGCTCATTCTAGCTCAGGTTTGGACCGGCAAAGATTCAGGCAGACATCATATCAGACGCGTAATCAAAGCCATGAGAACCACGTCGTGCCATTGCAGAGTTTTAGCGTTTGTCAGTCATGCTCGTGAAGGCAAAGCAAAACGAGTGTCATCCAACCTTGAGGTTCGACAAGGTATCCTTCGTGAACTCGGACCAGCCCTTGGAAGGGTCCGTTATCCAATCAAACTTGCATATGAACTGGTTCATCTTTTATATCCCACCAAGCCGGTGGCATAATTCAAATCTAGTTGGGACGTGCTCTCTAGCACATGGTTAGGATTCAGAAAATCCCGATATTCCGTCCTTCTACCTGAGAACTGTCGACCGAGTCAGAACGTTACTAAGGCGACATTTGTCTTTATCGTCGACATGTATTGTCTATATGCTTATACCGATGTGACAATGCCGAACAATTACCGGATAAGACTCTGGGACTATGGGTTTATGATTCGCCCTATACGTTGCAGAAGGGGATGCAATCTGCAGCTTGCCGAATCCACTTCGTGCAGCTGTCGCACTATGCCATACAGGATAACATAATCTTTACGTGTCAGTTCAAAGAATATCATCGATTTCTATCCCGTCGAGCGCTGCTGGACTACAATACAACACTTATGAGAAGACGTGAGGTATATCACCAGTAGGAGAAGATATCTTTTTTATAGCTGAGAGCAAGTTTTATAGTGAGGCAAATTAGAGAAAACGCAGAGAATAATAGGTTCATTTTAACTGTAGTCCAACAGCGTTCGATGGGATGAATACGACAGAATCTGTCTCTTATTGTCCCGTTGAGGGCTTGGCCTGATAAATCCGTCTGCGCTCGTAGGACTGGCCTGATCTTGAACACTCGTCCCTAGGAAGAGAGCTCATCTCAACTTCTTCGCTGATTCTCCGGGCTCATGTCGAGCATGATTAATAGGCGCCGCAAGCCCTATGGCTCGTAGAACCTTGGGTATCAGATGGCGCAATAACTGTCGTGTGGATGGAAGACAGGATACGATAACGCTGACGGAAAGCTCAATGAAGCTCCACATATGAACGTAGAATACGTCATCTGTATCATGCACCTCAACTGTAAGCCCCCAGTCGCTGTATGTTGAACTCAGAATGCTTAAAGACTTACACGAAGGATTTTCGAAGTCTGAAAGCCTCAGTAAGACGACAATCCTGATTGTGCTAACAGCCGTAATGCTGCGAAGGCGTAATACTTCGTCAGCGACAAGGAATTATGGTTTGGCCCGGCCGCGTTTCTGAATTCAACGCGGAACGGGGAGTACGGACTCACAAACCACCAATGCCAAACATGACTAGTATTTCCGCCTTACGCCTCTTTTTCAAGTTGAGGCGGAGGACTTGCGTTGCAGGAAGGATGAGCATCCATACATCCAAGGCGATATTGATGGCCGAGTGTGACAGTATCATCTCTGGAATGTCGAGACAAGATCCCTCATGTTGGCCATCCCAACGATGCCACGCGAAGCTGATGGGTCGACACTGGAACAGAGTGGGTATAGAGAAGGCGATGAATGCAGACAGGTTGAAAGCCTGTGTGCCCCACAAGATCAAGGTGAAAAGAGCGCTGAAGGAGCCGAACACGCGTTGGTAGAAGAATAACATCGTTGCTTTAAGACTCGCGATCGCAAGGATGTATACTATGGTGAAGGCATAGAATACCTGGAGAAACCGTCAGTCATGCTTGTAGCCTAATAAGGAAGTGAAATAGGAGCTGCGTCACATCTTACTTTCGTGAACCTAATAATTTCATCGTATGTCAACTTCCAGAGGTCCACCCCGATGCCAAAGTAAGGACCTGTGCTGAATTAGTGGCGCTTAGTTACAGCATAGAAACGTGGAAGACAAACCCTTGAACATGACGAGGGCGAAAGCGACCGTACATGCCTGTCGACGTCAGTGGGAAGTTTTCTCTCAAAGGTGGCGGTGCTCAATGTGACGCACAAAACCAATCATGATTGTGATATCGTCAGCTCCCCAAGGCGTCAATTTGAGTATCTTTGCTAAGAATCGGGCGAAGAGGACAGACACAGCCAGGACTGAGAGGAATAATCTCACTCCCAGGTCTGCCCTCTCAGTGTGAGGTGGGACGCCACAATTGTTAAGAGTGACATTCTTGGAGGCTAACAAAGTGGAAGTCAGTATGGGGATTCGCATGATGCTTTTTTAAATAGTGCAGCAAGCAAGAATATGACGGGATTAAGAATGAGCTGTTGGTGGCTTGAGGAGAAAGGTAACTGACTAGGAGAAGTGAAGACCAAACTTACTCAGTGCATCGAAAGGATCGCACAGTCCCATCACACAGCCTCCGAATGCATGTTGAAAGCCCTGGTCTTGACACAGACATGCAACGGTGAGATTTGGGGGAGCGCAAAGTGTCAAATCCAGGGCCTCATTGATGCATGGTATCTAGGAGAGAATATCGTCAACTCTCATGTAAAATAACCTGGTGCTTGTATTTCTGCTTACGGCGCAAGCCGGGAGACCGGAAGCAGTTATCATCGCCATGGGGACGCTATGTATATGGAAAGGGGCCGAGAGCAGCACTCATTGCAGAATCAAGACTCGGGATTACAGTTTCGTTTTCGAAGGCTGATATCGGTTTCCTGATAAGCAGGCGCAGAAGTGTGCTTTTGTTCATGGATGGAGTTCGCCGAATGGTTCTCCTGAAGATAATTCCATCGCATGCTGGAATTCAAGGCTGGGGAGAAAGCGCAGCGAGCTCAGTAATGTGCAAGTGGCGGAACTGGACCGGGTATGTGGCGGGGCCGTTTGCGGCATTGCGACCGCACGAGTCGGGTTGGGGGCGCAGACATCAAAGGACTTGGTATGTCATGATGGTTTATTTCATTTCGTCGCATTCAAGCTACGCAACATGACACCGACACACCCACGGGTCATTTGTGGTTTTTCGTGGCTAAGTTAGTACGGTCGTACTAGACACGCCACACATGTGTCGTAGCCCAAATTCCCGGTACGGCGGTGTCTCGTACCTTATATTGCGTCCCGAAAGGTCCAAAAAGGGTCTGAAACTCCTGGGAAATCGGTGCGGTCAGTCAGGTGCATTCCGCGAGTAGTCCGAATCGCTGGCGTCAAATTAGAAGGTGTGACAGGTCTTCGAAGCCAGAGGACGTGGTATCGAAGAGATGCAAGATGTCTAATAGCGATTGAGACTCACTTTAGCAGCGAGCCGGTTGGATGGAAAGTAATCAGAAACTTTAGCAGCTCCGAGGGGATGATACTACTTATTCCGAGATGGTCTCGCCAGCTCTCCCGTCCTGAACCATGCTCGGACGCGGCATTGAGGGGGAGATCCCGATCCCAGCTAGCCGCAAAAGACGACGTGACAACCTCTACAGAGCCTCGTCCTTATGAGCCATGACTTCTCCACGTCCCAGACCAAAGCTGCTGGGAGGATTTCTGCTCCTGGCATTCCGCAGTGTCGGATTGTGGAAATCACTCTATAGTCGCGTGCAAGATCCAGGTCAGCTGGGGTAGATCCAGGTGCAATTCCGAAGTTCACCCAGCTTTCCCAGAACACGACAACATTAGAGACTTGTTCCGTTCTTTGCTCTAGGTATTTGGGCTCAGATACAAGAGCGCTACTCGCTGAATCGTCTTATATCAGTAAGTGGCAAGCGTACTCGATGTTCTAAATAGTAAAAACAGCTTAGAAGAACCCTGCAAAATCAACCTTTCCGTTCCTTGTTCTATGTAGTGTTGCCGGCTCCAAGTCGATCTCGGTAAGATCCTGTGTCTTATTAGCTATGGATAATAAGGCCTACTCTGTATATAAAAACGTCGTGTGGGTATTGAGGATAAACTACCTACCAAATGATCTGTCATCTCTGCATGCCATGCATTCCGAGGTCGATGCACCACACCAATGGAAGTGCGAAGAGTTTACCTATTCTGTCACACGTTGCGCAAGCAAAGCCAGATTGCCTCCTTCTACTTCGATCTGTCGTCCCTCTGAAGTGTTATTTTTTGCACTTATTCTAAGCCCTATTGACAACAGGCTATACGAGTCCACGAGATGTCTCGCGTGAGGCTATTGATTATTTTAAGAGAGACGGTGGTTCAGGAAGGAGGTGACCCTTCGAGATAGATGGACACCATGAACCTATCGCGAAACACCAAACTTGAGGTATACGGCTGCTAATTGAAGAGTCAACCACGTAGCATTCTGGTCAGACGGTGCAGAGAAGTTACAGCTAAGATAAAGTCTGTGCTTCTAAAGTTTTCTCAATACTCGTGTATAATCGCTATGTAGTTCTGTGGTCTATAAAAGACACAAAATTTTTCCCACGGCATAGGCGTGTCCAGTGTCGGCAGTTCGCGGGGACTTCAAAGGAAAGTCTCAAGTATGCTAAGTGTACTCTATCCAATTGACAGACCTAGGGGCCGTAGTTTCAGCTTGCTGACCTAGGAAAGTATGTGTACTTGCTATGTCGTTATCTGTTTTGCTGGTACCTATTCATACCTTCCGTGAGGAAATGGCGGTCTTGATCCGTGCCCTGGCTTTGTTACATGCCACCCGGTCCTTAGAATCCATTGTCCATTTCCTGTCTATAAGTCATCAACGCCCGCCCTTGTGCTCACAGCCAAAAATACGTGAGTGCCATATAAAACACAAGTGTTGAACCGTCCAAAGCTCTCAAAGGGGTCTAGCAGCCAACCACCAGACCCTTTGCGCCTTACTCCTCGCTGCAATCCCCTCTCCCCTCTTCCACAGCTTCACGCTGAAGTCCTCATATGGGTCGATAGCTTCGTCCGTCATTCCGAAGTCCTTCAACTGCGGTGCCCAACTCTGTACCTGCCCCAGTACAGACTTCAGAATGGCCACAAAGGCAAGTCCGTGGCCGTTGCCGTCTTCATCGCGATGCAGGACCTCAAAGTCCACACCGCATTGCTTCTGCCGACACGACAGCAGCAGGAGGTAGGCATGAACCATCTCGTGGATCGCGACTTGGATTACTTCCCGGAGCGTCAGCGCCTCCGGCTTCCGGTCATCGCGGTGGCGGACCGTGCTCAGACGGATGAGTATGCTCGGGCTCGGACTGGTGCGTGCCCCAGGTTTTGTCCGTAGCGCCTGAGTCCACCCCACGCGACCCCGCGCTTGTCCGACTTCGAGGAGGACGGGATGGGAGTGATGGTTTAGTTGGGCCGTCGGGAAGAGCAGTCCCAGAAGACAGAGGTCGTCGAACGACTTCATCAGGGAGAAGATGGTGCTGGTTGAGACGACTTTCGGATTCGTTTCGTTGCCCTGTTTTGAGAGCATGCGGGCGACGGTGTTTCTCAATGCCTTTTCGCGGGCGGTCCATTGGATTTGTCCTGTGATGCTTTCGGATAGCGTGATTGCAACTTCGTTGATGTTATATGACTTGGGTTGTATGAGGTGCTCATTCTTAGCGCGAAAAATGGACGGAGTGTGATGTTGACAGCGCTGCAGTGTACTTCGTGTTCGTTTTGGTTCTGCCATCTTGAGTCGCTGGGAAAGTCGCGATAGAAGTTTGCGCGCCGTTGTTCGTCGTTGGAAGTTGACCTGGTGAGAGTTTGATTTTGTTGGAAAATCCGTTCAAACGTTCTGACGATTGCGCTTTGGTGCGTTTGGCATGACTGCCAAACGCCGTTGCGGGCCCGTTCCCTCACCTCTCGGTCTTCCAAGGAAGGCGCGTGGTTTCACGGGAAAGGCCCGATCTTTTGACGTAGTCAGCGCTCCCGGCACATCTCAATAGCCTTGGAGAGTGGTTGTGGGAGTAAAAGCCGTGCTGTCACACACATTGTCTCGACAGAGTGTCGGTAGAATGTACGGCTAGAATGCGGAGCGCTGCTATAGGTAGGCAGTGGCAAATCACTGCAGGTATGGTATTTTTGGGGTATTGATATTATCGTATGTAAGAAGCCTCATGAGGCTGGTGAATGCGGAAGTCTATGATGGTGATGAAGAGGATTACAAGATAGTACTCCGTCCGTAGATCCGTGGTGATGCACTTGAGGAAATTCCAATGTGATGACCGCCCCCTAAATCAATCATAACACCGTCGCCATGCTGTTGTGATTTTCAAGCTCTCGAGATAACCATCGCGCCGGACATAGTAAGACAAAGGGACTAAGTATACAAAAATTGGCGGTGCCACTGATACGTTCTGGCATCAATCAACGTATGGTGATGATGGGACCTGAGCTACTGCCGTAACTGACTCGTAGCGCGGGGGCGATCATCGGTGCGAACCCAAGGTCCGTCATGTGTGTCGTAATGTCGTTCTTTGTGAGCAGAGGTGTGTCTGCTGGAGACGTAGTCGTCAGGGAAGAAGATTCGACCGCGTGGCTCGCGGATTTCACCATCCTCCAGCGGCTCCACCTCCTCAAAGTCCCCCTCAGTGGTCGTGGGAATGGTCGATGTGGGACTGCTAGCTCTGCTGACGGGAAAGTATCCGCGATGGTCATCTATGTAATAATCCCATCGATCCTGTGGTTGAAGTCGTGATCTGTCGTAGTCGTGTGGACGATGGTCGTAGTGTGCGTGGCGATGAGGAATGAGATACTCTTGTGTTCTTGGAAAGACGACTCGAGATGACGCGTCCGCCATAGTGAAGTCGTCCCCGGAGGAGCGGCTGCTGTCCTCCCGGAAGTGATCCAGATCGGCTTCCATGTCGCGGAGGTGCAGGTTGTCCGGACCTGCCCAAAGGTCAATGAGCTCAGCGATCCTTCGGAACCCCGCCGTGTGTCCGCCGCAGTGTCGAGCCTTGATACCGCACTTGATGAACAGATAACTGTGAATAAGCTCGTGTAAAAACGTCGAAATGAGAAGACGTCGATTGTATTTCTTGTCCTTCAAGATTGGGTTTGACAAGACGATGAGTGTTTCAAATCCGCCCATTTTGGAGCGGCGAAGAGCCGTGGTGCCGATGATGTGATCCTTGTACTGGGCACTGGAGGCATGAGACCAATCCCAGGTTACGCGCTGGGAAAGACAGCTGTGGAAGAAGATTTCGTTAGCGGCTGAGAAAATGCTCTCCAAAGCTGCGTTGTCGATAGAAAACTCGGCATCACGGAATCGTGGTTGGATGAGAGATCTTAGTATCCTCTCATGTTGGGTGTCCTTAGATCGTCGTCGACTGAGTAGCAGACGGTCCTCGACCATTCGAGCAGCCGCATCGTCGTCCAGAAGTCCTAAGTCCTCGTCGCCCGCTAAGTTGTAGATACTGGTGTCCGATGAGATTGAGAGACCAGAAGCAGTCCGTTCCATGGCCGATGGGCTGACATCGGATTCTGCACACTCGGGCGTCGGAGGTGTCGGCGACGCTTGCTCTCGAATAACTAGGAAAGACAGGTTTTGGACGGGGACCGACCGACGAGGTGGAAAGCCAGTATCTATGTCAGGAGTGACATATGACAGTCGCACCCTCTTTGGCAGAGGAAATCCGTCATGATGGTTGTCGTAATCGTAGATTTCGTGCTCGTTGAGATGACCAACCCTTCGTTTGCCACCCACAACGTAGAGGTCGGGGCCTAGGGCGTTGTCCTCGTCCCGGGACAGTGGCCTGGCCTCCCCTCCTACCACCCAAAACGCCATTGAACATTCTTGGAAAGTTGAAAATAGGTGTGAAGGATGGAAAAGGGCAGGATTCGGAGAATTGGGGTGGGCAGAGGGTTAGCAAGCCGGGGGGCTCAAAGTGAAATACGGGCAATAGAGCACCCTTGTGCATTGAGCGACCGGTGGAGAAAGGACACCGGCGCCGACATCCAATAGCTGCGGACGGCAACTGACGAGGAATGGATAACTCGGGAAAACCATGCCAGAGAAAACGAAACAAAGACAACGGTTTCGAGTAATGGAGTGAGGCGAATAAAAGATGGGCTTGCCTGTCGGCCAGCATGTTCACTGGAGAACGACGGCTGCATGGGAAGACCCAGCAAGGAGCTGTACAGCGTCGCATGGCTCGTCTAGGCCCCCTTGGCTGGCGCTCAAATGCAGAATGCCCAAACAACGGGACGGCGTTTGGGGGTCGTTTGCGGTTTGGGTGGACGACATCGAGCGGTCGTACGAGCGGTGTGCAGGAGCTAAGGCGGATATGCGTGTGCGGCGTTGCGCATCGCAGATTTAGTGCGAGGTCCATCGCTGCGGCTTGCCATCCTTCTCAACCACCGACCGGTGCAAGGAACGTGGCGTCGTCAGTGCCGCTTTTGGTGTTGGAACTCGACGAACCTACACTGCTGTCCCTGCCAACCCTGCAAGCCACGGCTGCTGCCATTGCACGCCTCGCAGGAGAGGCGCAGTGTTTGATGCAGTCTCACCCACACATGAAAACCGTCAGCTCGACAGCCCTTCCAAATCTGTGGCCATCCAAACCTGGGAATCACGAGTCCGCCCCAAATCGACGGTTCGCCGGATGCGCTTTCGCGGGCGGGAGAGTCGAGGCATGCGAGCGCCGCGAGGGGCGGTGGATAAACACTGGGAAGTGGTGGGCGGGAGGCGAGGGTCTGTCGTGTTCGACAGATCTGGTTGGATTCGGCAAAGGGGGCTGGACGCTTGCAGCCCATCATTGGCTGCGCGACCCGGAGCGCGACTTCCCATTGGTTGCCTCACCCGTGCACATCTTCGTCTTTCGTCTTCTCTCGTCGCCTCCTTTTCTGAGGCTTTCCCATCAGTCTGGAAATTGGAGATTACGCTGCCAATCACCAGGAAAGCCCAACATGTCATCCCATCCTGGCTCCTTCCTTTGCTGACTTGCCCGTGACGACTCTGAAGGACCCACGGAAGATGCTCCGGTGCAAAACAAGATGGAGTACGACATCGACCAGGAAGCTGACTCCTGTACCCCGTCGAGTCTGGGGCTCTCGACGCCCATGTCCTGTCCATCATTGCACTGCACCGCCATACGATGCTATACCATGCGGTGCTTTCGCAACGCATGCAACATTTCCGAATGTTGGTGACTGATGCGTTGAGACAGCGAGCATCCGGGAAAGGGTCCATCCATTTCGTTGACAGTTGACAGCGGCATTTACTGGCTGCATTGGTGACACTAGTGGACACGAAACAATGCTCTTCGCCCTGTCTTCATCAAGAAAGGGCCCTTGACTGCCGATCGTCGCTATACCCGCGAGATGTCTTTCGGGGTCTTGCCTGTTCGTCTCCAGGTGGACGCTGGTATGCGAAGGTCGAGCCCACGTCGAACGAAGACAGTATTCCCAACTGCTCGGAGCGCTGTCTTGTGAGGCCCGCAACGCATAGAGTGCTTGCGTCTGTCAATCTTCGGTTCATTAGGCTCGGACGAGGCTTTAGAGCACGGACTGCGGGCAGGCCGAACTTTATCTGCTTGACTCTTTAATGCGCCAGCTTCCTCAACTCTTCGACAAGCAACCGTCGAAGCCTATATCCTGACTTCCCCTCTCGGTGCATGTGGGGGGTTTTCGGAGTTCGTCCTGCAATGATGCTGTGCCGAGATGCTTTTCGATTGAGAATCATGTTTCGTAAGCTGTAGATCGGCAACGAGCTAGCAGGTTCGATGGTGGTAGCTGATGGAGTTGTGCGAATGCTTCGTCAAGCCGAATGTGATAAACCAGAATTCCCACAAGGTTGATCTTAGTTTCGGGCGATGGAAATTGTGGCACAACCGTCGCTTCACTTGCAACGATCCAGATGGAAAGCCTCACCGATCTGGAAGAATCATGGATATAGATGGGTTTGGAAGACAGCATCGGGGTGTGCGCTACCGAAGCGCTAGCTAGTCCCTTGATGGACCCCTAGATTCATGACGGCGCCTCAATCGTCGCAAGTGCAGAGATGACTTCGTCGCCGCCAAGATCAGAGCGAATCCATTCTAGGGTGCCGACACGCGGATGAGCCAAAAGGTTGGTCCAGGGTCTTTGCCATGTGAAAGGGTGGAGAATACCAGGGTCCTGCCAGGTCGGGGCTCTTATCGCGAGTTGTTATCGCCTATCTCCAGTGGGTCTGTACTAACTGTCCTGGGTCTAGACCCCGCTTACTAACGTGGTGGTTGGCTGGTCGTTCTTGCCCTTCCCAACGACATGTCGTTCCTCCCCATGATGTAGGTTTTGTTGATGGCGGCGCGTCGCAACGGATAAGCGCGTTTTCCACTAAGCGCTTAGACGCGACCTAAGAGCTTGAGAAGGAGGGTTTTTTCCCCCTATGGCCCTATGGGCCATATCGCAGGAAACGTTCCCCACCAGAAAACGACGTGAAATGTTCGTTGGACCCTGCTTAAGGTACTTGAACCGACTTGATTCACTCGACTGAATGACTGCATGATCTGAAGCATATCAACAGCCACATTCCAATCTTACTTAGCCCAGTGGTGATTCTGTCCTACAATTCAGGCGACCTGTCCGACTCGGTACTGATATGCTTAACTCTCCCATGCTTAGCTACCTAGTACCTTATGATGGCGGCTTCAGCAGTCGCGGCCCGTAGACTGGATGCAATTATGAGCATATCCGAGGCACAATGCAACTTCACCTTGAATAATAAATTGTCATGGAAGATGAACACACAGCTTTGAGACGACGTATTTGGTCCCTCGGGATACGATGCGATGTCGTTGCAATATGCTTCTGGGTCCCACCTCGGTCCCATCCGAGCATCATCCACACTGACAACGGCCCACAGGGAACTTGACTTCAGACATCTACACCGTAAAGACGTAGATCTTCTCTCTGTCGTAATTTCAAGGTACAAAGGTAGAGGATTGAGGTCTCGTGAAGGCTGTTTGGCTTCTGAACGAGAATGAAACCGGGGTCTTCAGTATCTAGCTGCCTTACTTCGTCATACCACCGCTGTAAGTCTTCACTGTGGGATGCCCAAGTTTCTTCCAAATCAACCAAGCCTTTCCTGTTTGGGACCGTCAGGGCAAGCTTGAAAGCGGGGCAATGGGCTGGCAGTGAGGTCAGGCTGAGCTTTGGCGACTGGTATCATGGCTTCAGGGCATCTCCAGCCTTGCCCTGACGTTGAGGCTCCTGCCTCTTTGAAGGCAAAACGACAACAAACAACTGGCCTTCTTTTCTTCCTCTCCTTCCCTCAGACCACTTGCTGCCTTTTTTTTTCCTCCCACAAAACTATTTTCCTTCCCCAGCTTATTATCACCAAAACTTCTTCCCTCTCTACCACAATCATTAGTCCCCCTTCACACACCGCGCAATCATTTTTTACTGCAACAGTTACCTTGAGTAGCGATCGCAGATATTCTTTTCAAGAAGACTTACCTCTTGGACAAGGACTTTTTGTGTTGCTTCTTCGGCGCATTTTTCTACCCAAATTACTCTCTTGACCATCGTCTTGAGCCTCAAAGAGCATTCACATCAGTAAATGGACATTGGGTACTCTTCCACACATCCATTACTTGGTTTCCTTCTTCTTTCCTTGCTATCTCAGCCTTCAGCCTGAAAGATTCCGTCTGAGAACAGATTCTACCCGTTGAAGCTGTTCATCCGACGCGCAAGACATTACTCACGTTGTGACACAAGTTGGAATCCATGCACAACGGATGAAGACTGGAGATTTGGTTGAATTCTTTCTGCCACAAGAGTTGCGCTTCTGTCAATATGGTCGACAAGCAGAACACCAAAGAGGTATTGTTTTCCGCCTGCAGGTCGAGAATTCAGCCATACTGACTTGTCACAGCACACTCCCAAGCGGTCGCTTACTCCAAACCGCTCGCTCTACACTTCTTTCAATGAAGCTCATCGGAACATCGCACCGCCTACTCCCAAGATCCCATTTGAGGCAGATCTTGGGAACGAGGAGCCATTAACCCCTGAGCAAGTTGAGGACATCCTTACCGGCATCCATAAGTCCAAAGATTCTCAAGAGCTTGAGAGTCCATTCACCTCCAATCAGGCTGATCATAATACCAATCTTACCAGCCCTTCTTCGCTATCTGCTATCAACTCCCGGAGCAAGACCACTGACCATGACCGCCATGTTTCTGGCTCTATCTATGGATCTGACGACGAGCATGCTTTCATCGATACTTCAGCCTCCTCTTTCCGCGATTCGAAGATCAAGATCAATCAGAATGATCTGGACAATGATACCCTCGCAAATCAGCATGCCGCGGACAACTTTCCCGATGCCTCCTCTTTCTATCCTGAGGATGGTGCTACTTACAGCCCGGACGTCTCTGCTGAAGAATTCATCCCCGTCTACGTCAATCTTGAGCCCAGGTCATCCCCAATTTTGGCATCGCTACCTGCCCTGCCCCCTCCTGTTGCCCCAAGCTCCCAAGTTCCCTCTCATCAGATGTCGCAGTCTCACGTCGACGATATCATCAAGAAGCAGCCGGTATCTGACTACTTCAACACCACCCATCTGTCTGGCCAGAATGGCACTCAGTATCCCCTTTGCTTTGACCACGGCTCCCAATCTACATCTTGCGACCCTGGCATGCCTCTTTCTACTCTGAAGGATGAGACAAAGACCGAGTCGCAATACGACGGGGATGTCTCAGAAGTTTCTGATGACCGCTTCGTTGATCAAGACAAAGGAAAAGCCTCTTCCAGTCGACTCAACCCTTTTCATGCTTTCTCAGCAGCTTCTTCTACACAGGAATCAGAACTGAACTTTGACCATGCTCAGCCCGGGCCTCAGAAGCTTTTCTTACGCCCTCAAGTCGAGAAGGAGATTTCACGTGCCCTTCATCACGCTACCGGGATCAGTCAACCTTCCAGTGGTCTCATTGTTGGCCGTACTCGCTCTTCGCAAGCCAACGCCAGTGGTCTTCATAGTTCAACCATCAAGAACGGAAAGGAAAAGCAAGAAGGCTTCTATCATGCTCCAGCTATCCAACCTTCCTGGCAGGTCACCAGATCTGGTGTCAAGGTCCCTGTTCCCAGCCCGTACACAGGAAACGACGAGATCAACATGCGTGAGACGGAGCCTTACAATGCCATTGACAATACCAACATGGCGACTATGGCATCGACTGCAGATGAGAGGACTGGTTTGGATGCAGATGAAGATTGGCGCACAGTTACTGATGACCACGAGGACTTCCCTGCTGGCAATATGGGTCGCGTCATGACAGGAAGCAGCATTGCCAACGTCTCTGACAGAGTCCTGCTTGGACAGCAGCCCCAACACCAAGGCCGCCGTGCTCCTTTTACCACTACCGCCTGGTGGGATAGACCTACTCCTATGTCACCTGTAGGCTCACCCACTGTTCCCTTTCCTGCGATAGGTGATCTTCCCACTCCGCCTGCCCCAACCTTCGCCCGGCGACAGAAGCAGCCAGCTCAATATGAGGAAATTGAGCTTGAGCCTATGTCATCTCCCTGGGATCGCGCGAGCTCCCAATCTAGCGCTGCGGAGCCTCAACTTTCTGGCGGACAATATGCCAACCTTCCCTTTCCCCTGGTCTCTCGAGAGGATGCTGCAAGGATCCAAGCTGTACGACGCGCAAGTGGCATTGAAGACCAGACTTTGTCCGGTCGTGTGACTTCAATTGGCCTTCGCTCTTCTTCGACACAAGACAGCAGTCACTTCCTCCCTCGCCCCGCCTACCGAAAGGACTCAGCGCGTTCAGTCTTTAGCCGGATTAACAACCCTAATTTCGACTGCCGCACTCCCTGGACACCCAGTAAGTACCAGCTCTCTTTGTTCTTGTTGTGGTGCCCTTCTTCACTCATTCCTTTCTCTTCCTTCCTTTCCCTTCAAATCTCAAACCCTTCCACACAAAAGCCTTTCCGTTCAAAAATCTATTGTTCCAAAATCCCTGCTCAACACCAACAATTATTCTTCGCTGCTTCAAAACAGGTTTCAAAAAGCCTTCCGTCTGACTATCATCAAACTCAGCTCAAAACCCGTTCCAAAGACCAGCAAACGAGTTCTACAGCTCGGAGCTGGCGGCGCGCCCTAGGGCCTCAACCACGGACAGGGGGCTCATCACCTCCAGGGCCGCCGCCAGCGCCCTGGCCACCAGACAACGGGACAGTCGCCCGGCATCACCTCACCTCGTTCCCTCTGAGGTGGTGTCGCGGTACGAAGCCTTCCAGGCTGTCCGCAACGCTGGTGGTCGGGGCACCGACTCGGAGCTGGCCGACATGGCAGTGACGATCGGAGACGCTGCGCTGTCTCCCACGGCGCAGCGTCGTCAAACAATCTACTACCGGGTCGTCATGGCTGTGTCGCTCTTCGCGCCCCTCTATGGATGGACCATCCTCGCTTGGCGTGGTGACGGCCTCCTACTGGCCATCACTCACGGGGAGTGCTCTGGTCTCTCCTACCACCAACGGCGCAACCTGCGCATGATGGTTCTGGGGGGGTTCGCCCTCTGGTGTATCACGGTTGCCACGACCCTGATCGCCACGGCGAGCCTCGAATAAGCTTGCTTTCTTTCTTTCTGTTCCCTGTTGGATTAAGTAAGTCCGCCTCTCTCTTCTCACTCCTCTGAGTGTATTCTGACATAAACAGTGAAATCACGAATATGACGACAATGAAGAACGCCGCCAACGAACGACAACGATTGAGAGAATTTTGGAGTTTTGGAGTTTGGGAGTTTGGGAGTTTGGGAGTTTGGGAGTTTGGTACCTCAAGGAGGAAGGAGGCTTCGGGGGTCACTGCCTACGGGCATACCCGGTTTGGGGATTGTCTTTCGCCCTGGGCTACGGCCATTTAATGGCAAAAAGGGGTCAAATTGCTCAAACAATGGATTCGCTTTATTCGCGTACTTCTTCGTGCCTCATCCATGTGATCTTCGGTATATTGACCCTAATGGTGATTTAAGCGGACGGACGCCTTGCAGCAATTCTGCAGACACGTCTAACGGGCAGCGGATGTCTAGTCTGCACCATCCTTGTCTGAGGACAACCGGAAGTCACAATTTATTGATTGTGAGCCCGGAACGCATACGCCTTGGGAAGCCACGAAGGCGTTCATCTACGAGTAAATCAATCCATAGAGTCGATTCATCTTCCGACTCATCCAAGCCTCCCACAGCTTCCGCTTGGGGCCCTTTCCCGCCTCAATACTCGCATGGTGAAGCGGACAGACGTTCTCTCACCGGGCACATGACTTTTGCGTGCGTAGTACCCATCAAGGTGCTTACTTAGCTTTCTCGCCTCTGAAAACCTCTAGAGACGCAGCCGTCACTCAAAGCAAGTTCAGACGCGCAGGATCCGTGCTAGGACTGCATCTGACTGGATAGGATGGAATATCTAGCATGAGGCAGGAACGTGCTCGAGGGCTCGAGGGGGAACAGGGAAGGCATCCATTCCGAAAAGACTACATAGAATAGAACGCATGTGCCAGTGGAATACTAAGAAGGCAAGAGCAAATGAGAGCAGAAGGAGAGGGCGATCAGGATTGATGCCGGATATGCGACCTGTCCCTTGGATCCTAGATGCCATGCATTTTGCAGCTTGAACAACGGCTGGCGACATAGCAGAAAATTGCTGTTCTTGACGATCACTGCACAACAACGCAGAATCCAACCTTTGGCGTGTCAATAGAAGTTTATAAAAAAGAGCCTATGGTTTTCTCTTAAAAGGCCGATTGACATAGACGTAGTCTGTCTAGTGTGTCACCGTTTCATCGAACAGCATGATCATCCTAATCAAGATCCAATCCATTCAGACTCAGGCGAGCTGCAAAGCAGATGCTACTTTGCTGACTCTTAAGTTCTGCATCTATTTTCTTCTTTTCAATTTTGAACGACGCATTTTCTAGACGCTGAGCCATATTGGGTTGAGTCTTTCCATATTATCTGGCATTTGCGAAGACCCTGGTCATCTGTACGCCACCTTCGAGGGATTACGAGAAGGCCACGAATCCAAGCTCCCGCGGAGATCATTGACAGCGCCCTTGGGGTTTGTTGTAATGGAAACAGGTATTAAATAATGTGCCGACCTGGCAGAAAGTCCGTTGATATGATATTGGCTGATAATGAAGTTCCCATGCATCTCGCAATCATCGTTCAATCTCAAGGGCCACTCAGAATTCACCCTAATACCAGCACACGCATGTCGACTTCCGGAATAACGGGTTTAAAACAGCAGTATCCCCCCCTGCTACGAAGTAGTCGGATTCCTGCAATCGATATACGCAGGCGGACCGTATCGGGCTTTCGTCAGTCATCATCCTCCGTAATGTATTCGACGCAAATGAAAGAGCACAAGACGGAGGGCAGCAATAAATATTTGCGTTGTTCGGCTTCATTCCAGAAGCTGGTGGTCGTGCTTCATAAGCAACATCAAGGACTACCGCATGTCGCAAGTAGCGTCGAAGCAAGACGCAACGGTTCAGACCATGGCCTGCTGTTGTTTTCATCTTCGGTATTGAAATGCGCATTCTTCAAGTATTTCCTATGATTATGTTGTGTGACATCGATCTTTCCCTGGATAGGTACTATCAGGAACCCTCACGAAAGTTCCTTCAAGGGATTCAAGGGACTCAACTTCGCAAATACTACCTTGAAAACCCAGTCGCATACGACCTCTGTTCAGAGTCAATAAGCAAATGTGCTACAAAGGAGATCCCGAACGGTGACGAAAATGGATGAGAGACTAGCTATTGGCTATCCATCCATCGCACACTAGATATCGGTCTTCTTGAGTTTGTTGAGGTTGGGGAGCCAATTTGTTTCTGAGAATCTACATATAAGAGACGATGTCGTTCTTGCAAATCGCTGTCACGAAAGCAATGAGCTGGCACGAATCATCATGCACGATCCTAGCAATCTGGGCAATTAGGCCTGTATCGGTTACTTGGACAGTCACAAGCCTGCATCTCAAACGTAGACGAAAGAGCTTGCGACAAGACAGCTTCTCGGAGCATCAATCGAGCAGCACAAACTGTGTCCTGCGTACGTTTTTGCACCCAACACCAAACTGCTATGATTTGCAGCCCAACGAGGCAGAATCCATGAGGTGGTGCAAAGCAGGCTGTGGGGGTACGATGGGAACGCGGCATCGGCTGTTTGCCAAGGATTCTGTGTCGAAGTGGCTTCCAAAAACCGGGCAGGACTGGTCTGCGGTTGTGTAACCAGGTCGTTAGCGGGAGGACGCAGTTGTTCCCGTGTTTCAGGCCTCAGCAGGTAGCGGACTCACCGCTCCCGCTATTTGAACCAGGAAATTTCCGCAGCCCATCGACATTTATTATGAAGGCTTCGTACAACTAGAAACGGCAGAGGCTGAGCACACAGGCAACAGTCCGACATGTGCAGTTGTAGCGGTGAGCGAGACCGGCCAAACACCAGACAACTGGAGCTCTGACAAGCTCGGCTCAGCCCACCTTAAAGAGTCCAGGCGTTTCTCCCTGGTCCACCCCCGGATCTGCACTAGCCCGAACTTAGCTAGGGCACTGACAATCCCGATAACGATAACGATAGGATCATCCTTCGACCCTCTTCTCCATGGATCCCATCCAGGCTCCCCTCTGTCACCCCGAAATCCAGCCTTGAGTATAATCTCAGGAGTTCCGCACTCTCTCTCAAAAAACCCCACCCATAATGGCGTCGCGACCCTCTCCGATGAAGCTCGACGAGCTTCCGCACGAGATATTGCTGCGCGTCCTGTCCTGTGAGTCCCGCTGTTGCCGTCTTGGCTCTGTACCCCGGATTTTCAGCTGACGGCTCTTGCGTCTGGCCCTCAGTCCTAGAGCCTTATCATTTCCCGAGCCTGCAGCTCGTCTGCCGAAAGCTGCACAAGATATCGCTTGACAATAACTATTGGAGGTCGCGGACATTCGACGAGTCACCCTTTTTGGAATCCATACGGCGGCGCCGTCGTCTATCGCGCATCGTCGACGACGACGTCATCATTGACGAACCTCTTCTCAGCGCCGCCGTACACCTGAGCCAGGAGAATGGTAGTACGCCCCCCCAATTCTACGATGAGGAGACCTTGGAGCAGCGCAAAATGCAGAGGTACAGGGACATGGCGAACTGGGACCCTTCGTTTCCGGCCGAGCCGGTATTTTGGTACAATGAGTACATTCAACGCTATGCGCCTGTCGTCACGAGTTGGTTACAGCAGCCCAAGATTCGGGACGGGAACGAGGAGGATACACTGGACGTCCGGGGCATGGCGCTCTACAATCCGAACCAGGGGAGCAACGACCTGCTGGCCGTATCGCCGCTAGACGATGGATCAATGTGTATCTGGGACGTGAAGGGTAATCGCGGGCGCAAAGGGGCTGTAATTGCGAAGAGTGGTGATGGTTTGCTCTACCTTGACGGGCCTCAGACCATGGGGAGGTCACGAAAGATCGATACCGGCGTGACGGAGAGCATAACCGTGGACAACTTTTCCGGCAAGGCCTTCGTCGCTGTCCAAGGACACCTGCGCGAAGTGGATCTCAACAGACTCCATGTCGTTTCAGAACAGTCTTTTGAATGGTCTATAACGGCTCTGTCTGGCGCCGCTCCCGGCTTGCCGTTGACCGTGGGAACCTCACTAGGTATTCATTTATTTGACTACAGAGCACGGGCCAGGACACCACGGGACATCATCGAGAAGATCGACGTGCTGGCCGTCAACCCCAAGGATGGAAATAACGGGACGAGGGACTACTTGGAGTCGGATCCGTTACCGCCGTATGCTCCTTTGTCACAGCCTACACCTCTGAGCATTTTGCATCTGCCTACCGCGAATGACGAGTATTCCTTCTCGGATGACATCTACGTAGCAGGGCGCTTCTCGAATATTCTCCATTACGATCGACGCAGGTTTCCTTCGATAGTGGGGTCCATTCACTCGGGCGCTCGGTTATCGAGTCTTGCGTCTTTGCCTTATCCATTCTCGACGATGGATAGCGAAATACGTCGGAAGGGCGAGTTGTCGGTGGAGCAGGTGATGGACTCGAAGCAGAAGGAAGGCGGTCGGACACTTATCGCAGCGGGAGAGTACAACACGAAGGGCTCGTTGGAACTCTACGGCCTGTGCCCGCCTCAAGGGGATTCTTTGGCACCCTTGATGCAGAACTCGACGATGAAGAACAGGCAGACCTCGTCGCAGTCCAAGATCCTGTCAGTGACTAATCAGGGAACACGAATCGTCTTCTCCGACGGATCTGGCTTGTTGAAGTGGTTCGAACGCGACGGTTTCACTGAGGTGCGGCGGCACAAGATTGGTCAGAGCGAGGTCTCTGAGCGGCCGTCTCTATTTGCCTCAATGCCAGGCTCAGATGATCTAGCAAGAAAGATACTCTCGACGCAGACGCGCAGTGGTGTGGACAACGTCAATGATGACGACATTCTATTCTGGACCGGCGAAAAGCTAGGCCTCGTCAGCTTTTCTAGTAAGCCAGGCTTTCAGGCAGGCGAGTTTGAGGAAGACAGACAGATGTCAGAGGAAGAAGCGAGGGCCGAGGAGGCAGAAAAGGAATACAGCGAGAAGATGAGATTGGCCCTTGAGCGCCAAGCAGATGACGTCCGCTTCGTGAGGGGTCTGGGCCTGGGGCTTCGAGGCTGAAGTAAGCGATGATTGTTACGGTCCAGATGGTGTTCTCGAAGACTACAGACTGGCGGGCGAATAGATCTACAGCGAACATTGTATGTCGAGGTTAACCAGCAGCAATAGTAGCAATCAGAGCTCACACATAGATAATATATGAGACGATGGTCAAATTCAAGTCAACATGGAAAATCTCTGTTGGCATTTCGGGTTACCTTGGTACTAGCGCTTGACAATCATGCTAGCTTTGGAAAAGTTTGCTGCTCAATCGATACTTGAAACTGTATCGTAGAAACACACTGAAGATCATAAGGTAAGGTAGGCGAGGACGGTCCGCCGGCATCGGGATAGGTCGCGACCACGCCGGAGGGGTTGTTTAGCGCTTGACAAGGAAGCTTGACAGGCGAAACATTCCATCTCTATAAGCGCTCTCTCTGGGACGAACCATTGACCAGACCTTAATTTGACATTGGGTGCACATGAGACTGAAATGAGGGCTGCAATGGAGATTATCCTTTGAGATCGCAAGCAGAGCCCAAACCGGGGAGAGGGGGAAAAAGCTATGACCTCAGGGCCAATGTTAAAGGCAACGACAACAATCTTTTTTTGGGCGAACTTCCAAGCAAACTTCCCGCAGAAGAAGCGGGATGGACAGGGGAGCATCATGGAGAGTGGACCCTTTGAGTCGTTTCAGGAGCGCTAAAGCATCGTGACCGGGAGGGAGCATTACGCGGAAGCAGGCGCCACCGATTCTCCGGGCTGAGGCTGTGCATTCCCCGGAAGAACCTCCGTCATTGGCTGACTGAGCCCCCAAGGCCCCCCCTCCCAGGTAGGACGGGCATGCTTAGGTGTGTCGTCAGGCACCACCAGAAGCAGCGTGTCGGCCAACGTTTGGATTTGGATCTCAGGCAAGAACCAGCCACACTGCACCTGCGTAATCCCTCCGTCCGCACCGCAACGTCACTTTTTGGTGCGCCTTCTTTCCAGTCTCTCACTCAGCAAAAAAGCAATTTCTTCGCTCTTTCATCCCCGGCGCAAGTACACAATAAATTTGCTTGCGCACAATCAAACAGAGATACCAGCACTCCCTCATTGAGAACTGCCCAGCATGGTGAGATGCTTTGCTTTATGCCCCGCGCGCACCCGACTCCTACCTCTGGCGACCACCCTAAATTCCCCTGCACCACCGGCAGAACTGACCGATGTTCGTGCGATCTCTAGGGTATCTCACGACGTCCCAAGGACAAGTCCGCGAGGACAGGCCCTGCCGGCCCCTCCGGGGCGGCGGCGGGCGGCGGCAAGCCCAAGAAGGCCACTTACGAAGTCATCAAGAAGAAGGAGATTGGCGTTTCGGATCTTACGTTGCTCAGTAAGGTGTCCAACGAAGCCATTAACGACAACCTCAAGAAGCGATTCGAAGGCGCCGAAATCTACACCTACATTGGCCATGTGCTGGTGTCCGTTAACCCCTTCCGGGACCTTGGCATCTACACCGACCAGGTCCTCGACAGTTACAAGGGCAAGAATCGACTTGAGATGCCCCCGCACGTGTTCGCTATTGCCGAATCCGCGTACTACAACATGAAGGCCTACAACGATAACCAGTGTGTCATCATTTCCGGAGAGTCGGGTGCTGGCAAGACCGAGGCCGCCAAGCGCATCATGCAGTACATCGCCAACGTGTCAGGAGGAGAGTCGGGTGACATCGGACAAATCAAGGACATGGTGCTGGCAACCAATCCACTGCTGGAATCCTTCGGGAACGCAAAGACGTTGAGGAACAACAACTCGTCGCGTTTTGGCAAGTACCTGCAAATTCACTTCAATGCGCAGGGCGAGCCCGTCGGTGCCGACATAACCAACTACCTCCTCGAGAAGTCGCGAGTCGTCGGTCAGATCACCAACGAGCGAAACTTCCACATTTTTTATCAGTTCACCAAAGGCGCTTCCCAGACGTACCGACAACAATTCGGCATCCAGACACCCGAGACATACGTTTACACTAGCAGATCCAAGTGCCTCGAGGTTGACGGAATCGACGACTTGGCCGAATACAACGACACGCTCCAGGCTATGAAGATTATTGGTCTCAGCCAAAGCGAACAAGACGAAATCTTCCGTATGTTGTCCGCGATCTTGTGGGCAGGCAACATTCAGTTCCACGAGGGTCAGGACGGATACGCGGCTGTTAGCGACCAGTCGGTGGTTGACTTCTTGGCCTACCTCCTGGAGGTAACCCCAGACCAGCTGATCAAGGCCATCACCATCCGCATTCTTACCCCCCGAAACGGCGAGGTCATCGAGTCCCCTACGAACGTTGCTCAGGCGGTCGCGACGCGAGATGCCTTGTCGAAGGCCATTTACAATAACCTCTTCGACTGGATCGTCGAGCGCGTCAACAAGTCTTTGAAGGCGAAGCAAGCGACGAACAACCACATCGGTATTCTTGACATTTACGGCTTCGAGATTTTCGAGAAGAACAGTTTCGAGCAATTGTGCATCAACTACGTCAACGAGAAGCTGCAGCAGATTTTCATTCAGCTGACACTCAAGGCCGAGCAAGACGAATACGCACGCGAACAGATTCAATGGTCACCTATTAAGTACTTCGACAACAAGATCGTGTGCGATCTGATCGAGTCGGTCCGGCCTCCTGGTGTTTTGTCGGCCATGAAGGATGCCACCAAGACAGCCCACGCTGACCCCGCCGCCTCGGACCGCACATTTATGCAGAGCATCGGTGGCATGTCGAACCCGCATCTGACGCCGCGCCAAGGAAGTTTCATCATCAAGCACTACGCTGGTGATGTGTCGTACACGGTTGATGGTATTACGGATAAGAACAAAGACTTGCTACTGAAGGGTCTTCTGAACCTCTTTGGAACCAGCAACAACCGCTTTGTCCACACTCTATTCCCCCATGAGGTTGACCAGGACAACCGGAAACAGCCGCCGACTGCTGGTGACCGTATCAGAGCCTCTGCGAACGCTCTTGTCGAGACTCTTATGAAGTGCCAGCCCTCATACATTCGAACCATCAAGCCAAATGAGAACAAGTCAGCTTCCGAGTACAACGTCCCCAATGTTCTGCATCAGATCAAGTACCTCGGTCTGCAAGAAAACGTTCGCATTCGCCGCGCCGGTTTTGCCTACAGACAGACATTCGAGAAGTTTGTGGATCGCTTCTTCCTTCTCTCGCCAGCCACTTCGTATGCAGGCGAGTACACTTGGCAGGGATCATACCAGGATGCAACCAAGCAAATCCTCAAGGACACGAGCATTCCCAAGGAGGAATGGCAGATGGGTACTACCAAGGCCTTCATCAAGGCTCCCGAAACCTTGTTTGCGCTCGAGCACATGAGAGACCGGTACTGGCACAACATGGCCACTCGTATCCAGCGTATGTGGCGAGCTTACCTGGCTTACCGTGCTGAGTCTGCTACTCGAATCCAACGGTTCTGGCGTAAGAAAAGAACCGGAGCCGAGTTCTTGCAGCTCCGTGACCAGGGCCACAGAGTTCTAAAGAACCGCAAGGAGAGACGGCGATACAGTTTGCTTGGTTCTCGCAGGTTCCTCGGAGACTACCTCGGTATTAACGCATCGAATGGACCTGGTTCTCAAATCAGAAACGCAATTGGGATTGGAAACAATGAAAACGCCGTCTTCTCTTGTCGCGGAGAAATCCTGGAAGCCAAATTTGGCAGATCCAGCAAGCCCAGCCCGCGCATCCTCGTCGTTACCAACAGCAAATTTTACATTGTTGCCCAGATGCTGGTCAATCACCAGCCCCAGATCTCAGTTGAGCGCTCAATACCTTTGGGCGCAATCAAGTTCATCGGAACCTCAACTGCCCGCGATGATTGGTTCTCTTTGGGCGTGGGATCTCCACAGGAGGCTGATCCTTTGCTGAACTGTGTTTTAAAGACAGAGATGTTCACCCAGATGCAGCGCGTCATGCCCGGTGGCTTCAGCCTCAAGATTGGTGATGTGATTGAGTATGCAAAGAAGCCTGGAAAGATGCAGACCGTGAAGGTTCTCAAAGACTCACAACAGTCTGTCGACTACTACAAGAGTGGAGCTGTGCACACCCAACCTGGCGAGCCTCCTTCCTCTGTTTCCAAGCCTACACCAAAGGGCAAGCCTGTACCGCCCAAACCCATCACTCGTGGTAAGCTCATCAAGCCGGGTGGTCCCAACGGCAGGCCGTCTCGTATCACAAGCAGCCGGCCTCAGCCCCGCCCAGGTGCTTCTTCCGCGAAGACCGGACCTTCAATCACTCCACAGCCGCCCGCGGCTGTCAGCTCAGCCAAGACTGGACCATTCGGACGTCAACAACAAGCTGCTGCCGCATCGACCACATCTATTGCATCACATACGAAGCCAGCTGCTGCAACGAGGCTACCGCCTCCCCCGCCTCCCGCTGCGCCGCCCGCGCCCAACAAGATCATGGCCAAGGTCCTCTACGACTTTGCGGGCCAGAGAGAGAACGAGCTCACTATCCGCACTGGTGATATGGTAGAGATCGTTCAAAAGGAGAACAACGGTAAGCATCCACCCACGTACCTTCAGATCTAGAGACTAATCGATATAGGCTGGTGGCTCGCCAAGAACGCACAAGGTCAGGCATGGATTCCTGCTGCCTACGTCGAGGAGCAAGCCCCTCCCCCAGTAGTGGCCCCTCGTCCTCCTCCGCCTCCCCCCAACGGTGTTCGCGGCAAGCCAACCCCTCCTCAACCTCCTGTCAAGCGCCCTGCTGCTGGGCGTAAGCCTGCCATGGCTCCCGCCCGCGATTCCGGTCTTAGCTTGAACGGTTCCAACGGCTCCGACAGCCGCAGCAACACCCCGACGCCCAGTCTTGGCAACAGTCTGGCGGACGCGCTGCTTGCGAGAAAGAACGCGATGCAGAAGAAGGATGATGACGACGACTGGTAGTCGAATTCGTGTGGGATGTTGGAGACGACAAAGCCAGGTTCTTCTCGATCTGAAACCTGGATTGATGCTTCATGATTGCACGACACGACTACTCTTTGGACTGATGGAGGAAAGAAGAATGTGGATTGTGTCTAGAGTGGCAAGCGGTTTATGATCACACACACTTTTTGTTTCGAGTTCTTTCAGCATACAGGATCAGGGCAACCCTGGGCGGGAAGGGAGGATTTGTTCCTGCGTCTTGTGTGCCACCCTTTTGAGTTTGGTAGATTCGGGAGTCAAAGGGATTCACGGCATGTGTAAGCCCTCTTTGGATGCCCTCATCGTGTTGGTTTTAGGCGAGGAATAGTATAGAAACCTGGGAACTATCCCACAAAAGACTTCTCTTTATGAATTTTACTGTCTTTTTACGTGATTCTTATGTCTCTCCGTCCTTCCGCAGGACCTTTCTTCGGCGTATTAGCTCCGCGAGAGGGACGTCTTCATCTTCAGTCATATCCTCATCCTCATCAACCCCGTAATCCTGTAGCCTCTCGCCATCGGCATTCGTCCACCCCGGCTCTCCGTCAGCGCCTCGCTCATAGCCGTCACTAGATTCATCGGAAATGAGATCATAATCCTCCTCGAGCTCCGCCATTAGCCTCGACCTCTCTCCCTGCCATCGCTTCCTGTCGGCATCCTGTCTAGATTTGAACGCCTCCAACTCCTCTTCCTTGCTCGCATACCGCGGCATACTGATGCTTTTCGAGTGTCTCGCGGCAGGCCATCCACCGATACCCCGGCGCATCTTGTCCGGATCCGGGGGCGGCCACATGCCCTCTTCTCGGTTCAGCCCGTTCTCAGGCCACTCCCATCCGAATCCTTCGCCATCCTTACTGATCTCGGGGTTCCCAGCAAATGGGAAGAACCACATCAAGACATTTTTAGTTCCCATCGCCTGGGCCAGGTTGTCGAAGATTCCGATATCGTATGGGAACTCCACCTTCTCCAAGCGCATTTTCCTCCCGTCAGGCCCCGTAATGGACCAGAAGTCGCCGTCCCCTTTGCGCCCGGACGAGCGCTCGCAGAGTGCGGTGTGTCGGTCGAGTTCCCAACCCTCGATCATTGTCTCGTTCAGCACCCAGCCGCGGACGGTCGAGAAGAAGATGATGAAGAGGGCGAGGGAGGTGAAGAAGAAAGCAAGAGAGAGCAGCGTCAGGTGGATGAGAACGGAGAGGGAGGGGCCGAGGTAGGACGGCAGGGCTCGATGGGCCCAGAGGTCGGCGAAGCGGAGGTAGAGGAAGTAGCCGAGAGTCCAGAGGGATAGGTTCGCATAGAGGAGGAAGCGCAGGAAGTGCGGGAAAGTTCGCATTGAGACGCAGTTCGAGGTCCAGGGGCAATCTGCAGGCAAGGGTCAGTCCAAAGACTCATGTTGCTAATTTGATCGAGGCGTCCTCACGATGATCCATCTTCACCACGCATCTGCCGCACGAGCGGCAATGGTGCGCACGTGGTGGTTTGGGAGCGGAGCATTTCCTGCACCACCGGCGCAAGAGGCCGTATTCGTCCGGCTCGGGGACCTCGATCACTTCGTCGGGAAACGTGTACCGGCCGGGATCTACGGTGCATGACTTGTAGTAGGTGTACCACAGACAGAACAGCAGCGTGTTGAATACGTAGGTCTCGGTCGTGGACAGGCGGCCGGGCGGGAGAGAGTCGTCTGCGACGTAGAAGAGGATCTGGGAGGTATAGGCGAGGAAGGCGATTAGGAGACAGACTCCCGGGACGGCGAGTCGCTTGATGATTGGGGAGTCATTGAGGTCTGCCATCTTTGAGCCATGGAGAACCGGAGAGAGAGAAGGGACAGGAGGGGGGGTTTGGAAGACTATGGAATTGGTCGTCTTTGCCCTTGTTGTGGGGAGTGATATCAGCCCACGATGGAACGGCTGCCGTCGGTGCCGGTACGATGACAAGGTACGGAGGCGGAGGGACGGAGGTGAATTTAGGGGTCCCGTCCTGGTACCGTTTGGGTGGATAACGAAACGTCGCTACAGGCAGAAGGGACCAGAGACAAGTTCGACGCGGTTCAGGGGTGGCGGAGCACGCGTCGTACGGAAGTTCAATTGGCAAGGAAGGGGCTGCGGGGAATTGCTCTAATTGGCTTATGTAAGATTGAGGTGAGGTATACCATCCGAGTGCCCCCAGTCCCGGGCCACCCCTGGATCCTGTTCATCGCTTGGAACAGGAACTGTGCTTCGTGTTCCATCGTTAGTCTGTCTTTTTATCGGTCTTACAAAAACGGCGGTGGTTTAATGGAACGTTCGGATATTGTCCCTTTCAATCGACCCATGACAATTGCGTTTTGAATTTGCTGGTCGCCGACCGTGTCTCAAGTCTCTACTACATTAATGGCCTTGGCGGTGGTTTGAGAAGACCCTTTTTTTCCCCTGCCCGCGGCCATGGCACGCGATGCGCATGTACATTTTACGCTGCTTTGGTAAGAGCTCTTCCTCTAGCCCGCTCCTTAGCTCATTCTTATCGACTAATGTGTATTGGTAGCGCTGTAGTGTCTTTTCTATGGATTTCTTCTAATTTTGAAAGACACTCGTTAGTCGGTATGTTCTTGGACCGGATGGGCTACGGTCTGAAGGCACCTGGGGCTGACGCGTTTGATCAGAATGGCCGAGGTTATCTTCTATCCTCATTCTCTTGATCTCGGGAGGATTGACGTGGGGAGCGAGTTATCTTGCGAAATGGCTCCCTGGTGCCGATGGCAGGTTTGGTAAGAGGCCCTGCTGCCGAGGCTTTGGTATGAGACTGACGGATGTTAGATGAGAGCAAGTCGGCGTTGAAGGGAAGTTTCGAGCCATCGATCCCAGCAAGGCCTCGACGGTACTTCGTGCCGATGCTCGTGTTCTTGATATTCCTCCGCTTAGAAGTTTTCCATCGGGTTACGGCGCATTTGCAATGCTCCACTCCCGGAGTTCAGGTGAGTTCCTTACCAAAACCATTAGTTTGAAGGTGTGATTTGACCGTATGGCAGTCTCTCCTATGCACTCTCTTGGTGTTTTACGACATCTACTACTGTCGAAGACCTCCGCCGCCACCCCCCCAACCTGAGGAACCTTGGGACTCGCTGACAGATGATGTCATAACATGGCTCAACGGCGCTCAGGTCCCCATGCTCCTGAGCGCCCTTGTTCTCGGATACGGAACCTTCCTCGCCGTTGACTCGGAGCCGCCTTCGACCTTCTTCTGCTCTTCCCTTCTGGACAGCCGGGTGATGACGTTGGCTCTACAGCTTCTGGCCCTGTTTCTGGACGCCGCGATTGCCATTCTCCTCCACCGAATCCTGTCCTGGACGAAGACGACGAAGCTGCGGCTCAGGACGCTTGGTGTAATACAGGCCATGACGGGGTTTTCCATCAAGGTCTTCCAGATTCTCATGTCTCCTTTCATCTCCTCTGCCGAGGGATATCCGGCATCCATCAGAGGTCTCGACTCGCTGTACTTCTTCGACGTTTTCATCGACAGCTTCACCTTCGCCGTACTAATAAGCTCGCTTACCATCCTAGTTTGCGAAACTAACCCATCGATGCCGGCAGGTATCATCACCTTCGTGTCGGGCATGTCGGCTGCCTACCAAAACGTCAAACACATCGGAAGTTGGCAGGTTACTTCGAAGTTGGCGGCCATCATACCTCTCTACTTTATTGCCCTCGGCTTCAGTTTTCTTCTTTATACCGCCAACATACGATCCGTTTTTTTCGTCAAACGGGTCTTCATCGTCCTTCTGCTTCCCCTTTTCCTCATTGGCATATCAACTTACGGCCTCATCAAGTCAGACACGATCAAAGGCCATCCCCTCGAGAAAGAGATCTACAACGCGAGAGTCACGGGAGACCGATGGCTCCGTCAAGCTTCGACCAGCGACAACCTTCGTACCGCCGTGCAGGTGTACCAGGAGAGGCACTACGGACGCCTCCCGCCACCCAACTTCGACAAATGGTACCAGTTCGCCAAGGACCGCCAGTCCGTCATCATCGATCACTTCGAGCAGATGGAAAGTGACATTCTCCCATTTTGGGGTATGAAGCCCGAAGCTATTCGGAAGGCTTACGACGAGAGGATTGCGACGATGCCGCGCATGGCGGTGATTACAGTCCAGGACAAGAAGGCGATTCATAATTACATGTGGGACGACGAGCATAAGAAGGTGCTTGATGAAGTGATAAACATGATGGACGGATTTGCCGAGCACCTTTCGGATATGAAGATTCCGATAAACTTGGCCGACCAGCCCAGAGTTCTTACTCCCTGGTCCGATCTTACGAGGTATACCAAAGCTGGAAGAAACTCCGCAAAAAAGTTCAAGCTTCTGTCATCGCGTTCCGAGGAACCGGGAGCTGGCGCAGCGGCGCAACCTCCGCCGCCAGAAGTTGCTGCACCAGGCGATAATGCTGCGCAGGGCCAAACTGTTGCAGATGGACAGAAAAAGGAGGAGCAGGCGCCCAGCAAAGACCAGAATCAGCCATTAGAGCTCGCGATGGGCGTTCCGCCGCCTATGCCACCGTCAGACGCCATGGCATACGCCTCTACGAAGGCCTTCCGAGAACTGGAAGCCTCGGTGTGCCCGGCCGACAGTCCAGGAAGATCAGGACTCCACTGGAATATCCGCGACTTCTGCACCGATTGCGTCAAGTACCATTCAGAGGGCCAATTCATCTGGAGCTGGGCCGAGTCAAAAGCTCTGTGCGACCAACAAGACATCACTCGCCTACATAGCTTCCACATGTCTGCCCCCAAAATCGAACCTCTTCCAGAACTCCTCCCAATCTTCGGCCGATCTAAAGCCGACGGTTTCAACGACATTCTCATTCCCCTCGTGCCTCTCGTGGAGGAGGGTCCGGACCCCAACAAGCAATTTCGCCAGGCCAAGGATGAACTCTACTGGCGCGGTACAATCGGCGACCAACCCATCAGCGACGAGGCGCTTCGCGGAAGCCACAAAAATCGGCTCGTCCATCTCATCAACAACGTCACGGCCGCGGACGACGTCACGATGCTGCTCGTCGCACCGGCGCAGAAGAACTACTTCGGCTACGAACCTGTGCGAGCCACGGAGGCCAACAAGCTCCTGCCCTTCAACATTGGGATCTCAAAATACGAGTGCGAAGGCACGGCATGCGACGTCGCGCGCGCCGAGTTCGGTCAGAAGGCAGACGACGCGGATCCCCTAGAGCACCGCTACGTCTTCCTGCTCGACGAGGACTCGGCCCCGCCCAAGGACTTCCTTCGCACCATCCGCTCGCCCAGTAGCGTGCCGTTCCTGACGTCCATCTTTGGTGAGTGGTACTCGGAACGCATCGTGCCCTGGCTGCACTTCGTGCCCATCGACATCCGCTACCACGCGCTGCACAGCACCCTGGCGTACTTTGTCGGGCTAAAGGGCAGGGGCAAGGTCAATGGGCGGGAGATCGAGACGGAGTCGCGTTGGGAGGACGGCGAGTGGATCGCGACGCAGGGGAAGCGGTGGGCGGAGACGGCGATGCGGAGGGAGGACATGGAAATTTATCTGTTCCGGCTGTTGTTGGAGTGGGGCCGCGTCGTGAGGGACGATCGGGAGAGTATCGGTTTCCAGCTTGACAAGGCATAGGCAGGCGTCTCGGTTGTCTGTGATTATTTTTAGATGTAAAAAATCTGGTGTTACATGTGTTTAGCTCTTGCTCGTGAATCGATTGAATGTATTGTTGCCTGCAACTCTCACGGCAGAACACACAAACACCGGCGGAATCTAATTTCAACCGCCAGAATGATGTCCGCCAATGGCCTCGCCCCTTGCGAGCCACAAGGGCCAACCCACCAAAAGAACGTCTTTCTCAATAATAACCTGGCAAATACTCGGCTTGTAACGGTTTCTATGTCGGCGAGAACGAAAGCGGTATATTGGGCCGGTAAAGTGGAGACACTTTGCCGGCCCCGGCACCGGCTGTGCATGGTACTTCGCCGAGAGCTTGTGTTCCGGTGTTATTGTGACTGTCCTACAGTATTCCCTGAGCATATGATACTCAATCACCTGGCGTCGCTCGGCCGGAGAGGTAGCGCAGCCCTGAAGACTCTCCACAGCGTGTTGATGGATTCTGAAAGAAGCATTCGTCCATCACTGTATACCTCAAATTGGACCAGGAAAAGAAACAAGCTCGTATAGGTGGACAGCCTTATCCCATAACCTAGATATCCAATGCTTCCCTCACCGAGGTAGCTCTGGGCAGCTAGGCAGCTAGCCTCTAAACGTCAACAGGGGTGAGTTGTTCGGGGCTTGGATGAGGATGAGGCTTGTTTCAGCGTGATAGACGGGTTAGAGTGGGAATTTTGCTCAGGTGTAGGTGGCCTTGGTACCTAACGTCTAGGAACAAGAGGCAGCCTGCCGAGGGCAACGATATTAGCAGTGACGTGAGAAGGAGTCGCAAAAGAATCCCTGCTCATCATCATTCGCATGAGGATCACGGCCAGGAGGTAAGGCACAAAATGAGTACTTGAAGCTGGGTAGCTCAAAGTGGCCTGCCTCAAAATGCGAAGATCCCGTGGTCGCAGTTTGGGTCTACCTTATTAAAACTTCCCCTTAGCTCCTGATGCACCTTCTCCTGTCTGACGGACGTTTCTAGTTCGGGAGACCCGGGATCGAAGTATCTTTCCGCATTATGGCAGGTGGATCGCTACGTGGCCGGGCTGTACGTTAGCGAGGGATGAGCCTGCCCGAAGGACGGGCCCAGGGACGGAGGGGTTGCCTTAAGCTGGCCTACCGGCGCTAGCCCCTCCCCCTCCAAACACACGGCCCAATGTCACTTTACCCCGCCATTCTGTCTATAGCCACCTCAGAAACCGATTGACCTTGCTTGCTCTTTGTCAGTGAGTGAGTGAGATGCGAGGTTGCTTACTACATCCGATCTGCACTGCTACAATCACACACCTCTCTCACCTCCAAACGCCGTACACCTTTCCCTCCCTCGTCCTGTCTACAACTCTTCATCCAGCAATCTCTTCGCTCTGCCTGTCCGCAGCCCGAGTCCCCGCCGAAATTGCGAGCGACTTTCTATTCCAAATCTATCCTATTCCACCAAAGCTCCGCCAAAAAATACCCCGCCCGCGAGAGAGAGAGAGCGACACATCGTCCCATCCGTATACTACCTCTCACCAACCCTCAACCAACCTCCCTCCCTCACCTCATCAAACCTCCTCACACATTACCACCTACTCAGACAGCCAAAATGGTCGACCGCCCAAACAAACCCACCGCTCTGGCAACCACGCCCGGTCTGCCCCCGCAAGCAACCGTCAATATAACCCACTCCAACACCCGCGTTTCCGCGACCTTGCCCACCGGCGAATTCGTCGAGGTCCTCCTGCACGGCGCCACCGTTCTCTCCTGGAAAGACGCCTCCGGCCGCGACCGCTTGTGGCTCTCCGAATCGACCGCCTTCGACGGCTCCAAGCCCGTCCGTGGCGGCATCCCCCTCGTCTTCCCCGTCTTCGGCCCTCCTTCAGACGCCCACCCGCCCACCGCCAAGCTCTCCCAGCACGGCTTCGCGCGTTCCTCCCGCTGGGAGTTTCTCGGAAAGTCCACCAGCGAGGGTACCGACACCTCGTCCGTCAAGCTTGACTTTGGCCTCTCGTCTGCCAATGTCGACGAGGAGACCAAGAAGAAATGGGGGTACAAGTTCGGTGCCATCTACAGCGTGACGTTGGACCGGGAGAACCTGTCGACGTCGATTGTGATTACGAACGAGGGCGAGGAGGCTTTTGATTGCCAGGTTCTCATGCACACCTACCTGCGCGTGGGCGTACGTTGTGCCCCTCTTTTTCTCCTGTTTGCGAGCTAGACCCAAGCTAACTAACTTCGTGATACAGGACATCACGAAAGTCAAGGTCCAAGGCCTCGACGGCGCTGCATACACCGATAAGGTCGATTCGGGCGCCGCAAAGACCCAGTCCGGCGACATCACCGTCAACTCCGAGACGGACCGCATCTACACTCCGATCGCGGGTCCCAGGACGCCCATCACCGTTCTCGAGGACGGCGAGACCGTCTTCTCCGTCGTCCGTGATAACCTCGAGAACGTCGTCATCTGGAACCCGTGGATCGAAAAGGCCCAGGGAATCGCCGACTTCGCGCCCAAGGATGGTTACAAGAACATGTTGTGCGTCGAGCCCGGCTCCGTCAAGGGCTGGCAGAAGCTGGAGCCAGGTGATGCGTTTGAGGGCGCTCAGGTCATCACCGGGCATTGAACTTCATGGCATAGTAGGCAAGATGGCGGGCGGAAATGGCTGGTCACTGAATCGAAGATCTAAGAGAACGGGGAAACATACAGCTTTGAATATCTACGGAAATGCTCGTTAGAGGCATATCTAGACGGCCATATGTGATGGGTGGTTGGAGGAAACCCATAGTTATCATGAAACAAGCAGGCGTGAAGGGGAAGCAGGCCCAGATAGTTACTACCTTTGAAATAAAAATCACGATGAAACGGCCCGCGCCGTGATTAATCAGGACCTTTCCGCAGTAGATGTGTGTGTGCGCGCGCGCGTGTGTGTTTAGAAGAAGGCACGTATAAAGGTCATGAATTATTTTTTTTCTTGGTTAATTATCCTGGATGATGAGGGACTTCGACAACCACACTTACGTGTTCTCGCAACAATCTTTTGATACTATGATGATAGTGATGATGACTGATGATCTCCTCCTTTCCTGCACCCTCATTTCCACAAGAACGGCCAGACCGTGATTTCCTAAACCCATTTCATACAACCGGAAAGAGAATTTCCGTTTCCTTCCCGTCTCCTCTTGATGCGAAACTAAGAAAAATAACCAAAAACTTTGGCGCCGATAATGCAAGACAGGTAAGCCTCTCGTCGTGATGAATGATGCGTGCGTGGTTGGTGTTTTGTGTATGTAGGCGTGTGCGCCACGAGTATTGATATTCCCTTGTTAGGGGGGGTTTTGGAGGAAGAGGGGGGGGGGCCGGGGGCCTGGAAAGAGAAAAAATAAAAGAAACATCATTAGATCAACGAGGTAGAGAAGAGGCTCAAGCTCTTCCCCGCGCCTCGGCTGCGAAAAGCTCGCGCTTGATGTCCATGAGCATGTCCTCCATCTTGTAGACGTCGTCGCGCGACAGCTTCGCGGAGCGAAGGTTGTCGAGAACGCTGCCGAGGGAGTCGAGCATGTTGACGTCTTTGGAGGGCACCTCGGCCGCGGCTTCGGGTTCAGCATGGGCGGTGGTGTCCAAGTTCATGGAAGTAGATTCAAACGTGGCGTCCTCAGGGACCGTTTCCTCCCCGGGTTCGTCTTGACATTGGCTTCCACGGATATCAGCTTCTTGCAGCTCGGCCACCACCTGGGA
Source organism: Colletotrichum sansevieriae (assembly GCA_026260285.1). Taxonomy (NCBI): domain Eukaryota; kingdom Fungi; phylum Ascomycota; class Sordariomycetes; order Glomerellales; family Glomerellaceae; genus Colletotrichum; species Colletotrichum sansevieriae. Next base: position 89,668 of record JAOQIF010000022.1, on the reverse strand, counting down.
CTGGACTTCGGCTTCGTAGTCATCACTCCTGGATCCGGTGGAATGGCGCGATGGGGAGTCATGCGGCACCGGCTGGACCTCTTGCTCTTCAGATGAGTCCCCGAGTATAGGAGACATTTGGGAGGCCTCGAGCTGCGAGGGCTCGGCTTTCGCGGCGTTGTCGACAGAGCGCCGCTTCTTGCGATGTGCGTCATATCTGGAAGAGCCTCTTTTACGCTTCTTTGCTGACTGGTCAGGGGAAGAAGGCGCAGAGCCGTCAGCAGGCGCGGAGGATTCTGTGGGCGAGCGAGACTTGATCTTCCGAGAGCGGGTCTCTGGCTGGGACAGCGCCAGCTCTGCAGGCTCGTCTTGCTCTTCTCCTCCGGCTTCCTCCTCTTCATCATCATCACCGCCGACGGTAATGCAATCAAGTACAGCTGCCTGCTCTTTCTTTGTGCTTCTGGTAGCCTTGTTAGCTTTGGGAGGCGAGATAGCTGGGTAATCGTTGATCGGAAGGTCGCACCGCCTACTGTCGAGTTCTACGACGAGCCTCAGCATGCTGTTTTCGTCACCGTCGCTCATCTCGAAAGAGCGGTTGGTGACATTCCGAGAGGCTGAACGAGTCAAAACGTTGGGTGCCGGGCTGGAAGGAGCATCAACGAAGACTTCGCCTTCAGATCTAGGCTCGTCAACATCCATCGTGCAAGTGTTTTGAGGTGTGGACGGTGCGGTATCCCCCTCAACACTCGGGCTAGACTCATTGATGGCTTGCTCTGGTTCACGAGCCTTCTTGGCAGTGTCGAAAACAGGGGTTGGAAGCTCGGGCTCGGCAACGCTTGAAGGGATCATCTGGAACGAGTCGCCAACTGCAGACGACAGGTCCGGACTGGCTGATCTGGTTTCTTGCTGGTGCACTCCTTGATTCGTGATGTCGAGCGCCAAAGGTTCGTCTTTTCGTGCTGCAGCTTCGGCAGAAGGGGAGCCAGACACTGGCGATGAACTAAACTGCCAATCTTCAAGTTCACTGCGGCTGCTAGACCGTGACTTGATCTGAGTGAGCAGAGGGAAGGGGCGCGGCTCAGGAGGCGATGATGGGGGGTCTGTCATGTCCTGATCATTCTCTGCCATGGCAAGTGCCTGGCCACGTCGAGGGGTCGGCGTCGAGCTGACAAAATCTTCATATCTTTGACTGCGCGTTGGCGTCGTATCCTTGAGAGTCTCCAGGCCCTTTTCAACCACCGCGCTTGGCTCAGATAGTTCTGACTTCTTGGACTGGGGCAAAGGACTGGAGCGCATCTCCGGGAACATGGCTGATGTGTCCTTCTGGCGTTCCCGAATCTCCTTCTGGCGTTCTGTAAGAACTTGAGACTCAGCGTTGGCATTCGGGTTCAACGGCGACTTTTCGATGGGTGCAAACTGGATCTGCGAGTCGTCGTGTCTCAACCGAGCCGTAGGAGCACGAGCCTTACCAGGCGGCCTCTTGGAAACACTGCCAGCCTGACGCCTTGCAGATAATTGCTTGATCGAGTTGAGAGGAGAGGATTGAACAGGTGTAGACCGAAGATTCATCCGAGAAGATCGAGTCGACTGAACGCTGAGCATCTCCATATCATCCTGAGATTCGACAAACGAACGACCCAGCCCCGTTGAGACAGCGCTGGCAGTTTCGAGACCCGGCAAAATGATATCGACAACGGGATGCACAGAAAGAAGGACTTCCTTAAGATGCTCGGGATAGTTGATCTTTTCGGCGTTTTCGTAGATGCGGTTCCATGTCTCAGAAACCGAATTGACGATATGGCGGTGCTTGCTCTCAAACGCCGCGCAAAGCAGACCCCCGTAGACATCCAGTTGGATTTCTTCTGGCTTGCTCCCGGAAAAGATGATTCTCACAAGAGTATCCCACAGCGTTTTAACCTGCGCAAAGTCAGTACGTAAGAATTGCTCCATCGATGCGACTACTTACAGCTTCCGATGACCCAGGGCTTTGGCTAGTCTTGAGAACGCCCTGCAAGTCACGAATCCACATAGCAAGGCCGTTCTCTAGGTTTGTAACAGTCCTGGTGATGAGCTCAGAGTTGCATCGAGAGAAGAATCCGCTGATCTCCTTGATGAATCCGGTGATTGAGTCGTCGAGGCTGCCGCGTCCCCCAGCCTCATACAGCCGCTCCAAGAGATCACCAGTCAATTTGTAAAGGTTGTCGAAAGGATCAAAAGATGAAGACCTGGATCCAGTCACAGCCGTACCCCACAATCGTCGTCGAGCTGCTTCAATAGCTTGGCGGTCAAGGGGCTGGGTCGCAACGGATAGTAGCTCTGTCGCCGCGACGACTGTCTTTGAAGAGACTGACACGGCACGATCTGTTGGGAGGCTTTGATGAATGACCTTCGCAAGCGGCTCGATGGTCGCGAGAGCTCGTCCGGCCTGGCCTGCCTCCTCACCAGATCTGTTAGATAACAGTGTGTAGAGAGTGCACCAGTGCTTCCACGGCAAGTTCGTCACTTCATTCCATCCCCGCTCAAGAAGGCGTACCACCGCACGGTACTTGTGACCAACGATGGGTTCGCCAGTTGAGCTGGTTGTCTGGGCACTGTTCTGAGACATATTGAAAGTAGCCGCCAAGCACTCGGATGCGAAAACCCACGGGCCGTAAGGGATGTGAGCAACTGGAGGAGACCAGCTCGGGGGAACTGACAACAGTTCTTGGACGAGTTCTGAACGGGACTTCGGTGATTTGGAGGACAGGAATGGCGTGAAGACTGCACGGAAGAATCCCACAAAGTTCTCATCATCAGGGATACCTGGAGGAAGTCGTGAAATCAAACCAAAAAGATGGTGGAGAGGTGTCCTAGCATCTCCAGAACTCTTTCCAGGCTTGTGGGAAGGTGTCGATACGGGTGTAAAGGTGTTGAGGGGACCGAGAGAAATCATCTTCTCGGTGAAGGGTAGGAGGCCGAGAGCTTCAACAGTGACTGTGATTAGTTCCTGCGCGCTCGCAAGAAATTGACCCGCCACTGCCGAGTCATTGTCCTTCGTCTCGCTCAAGCCAGTTTCCCAGTACTTCAATAAAAGACCATACATTTGCGAGATGAAGGCCGTGGTATCCACAGAGACTTTGATCTCCTTGGAAGCCGCAGAGGCGACAGCCACGACCAAGGTCCGCCACAACCGATGAATTTCGCTTTTCTCATCGGCCAGTTCCAGGAAATATCTGTCAAAGAGAGGATTCATGACCTGGAAAACCTTTGCGGCATTACGTCGAAGCCACTTTGGGTCGATAGAGGGCAGTTCTTCAGGCCGAGCAAGGGTTGTCTCCCTGACTCGTTCTTCCCTCCAGATGCGATGCGTTTGGGAATCGAAAAGACCAATCAGCACCTGGGTTACCTGTCGCATATGCTCATCAACGATGTCAGGGCTCCTGTGCGGCGATACTGTGATAGGCTTCACGCACGCGTCCCAGTAGGTATCAAGGAGATTCGGGTTCGTGCCAGGCCTGAAGGTGTAGTAGAGGAGGTTGCAGAGACTGCCGAAAACAACCTCTCGGGTGGTTTTACTCGTATGTTTTGACTTGATCTGGCTGCCAAGGGGTTGATATAACGTGGTGAGCAGCTTGACGAAAGATTGACCTTCAGTGTGCATAGACCAGACGAATCGATTCCACGCGAAGTTGGCCTCTTGTTTGGTCTGGGGGTGTTCGTTGTTGTTGAAGCATATCTGAATCAGTTGCAGCCACTGATTGAAGAATTGCCAACGGTCGAGAGGGCAGCGCAGGAAGAGAACGATGACGCTCCAGATTTTGGGGACAGCTGCCGTCAACTGTCTGTCCTTGTCTTTGGCCATGGTGAACAACTTCCGGTGGTAGTGCTCTGCGAACTTCATCTCTTCAATGGACGCATCGAAGAGCTCCATCACCTTTCGCGACAGCGACTTCTCCCTCCCGAACGTGTATGCAGCTTCCAGACCCAGAGTTATCGCCGCAGACCGCAAGTCCTTGATGGAGCTCAACATGTCTGTCAGAAGATCGTGGAGCCAATCGGAGTGGACTACCATCAACTGCTTGGTTTGCTGAACCAATCTCCTGTAAATCATGATTCTCGACATGACGATGCTCTTCCCGGTTATGTGATCATCAATTTTGCGCAGGGCGGCAACGAGACGACGGACGCGGTCAGAAGTCATGACCTTCGGGGGGAAGTCCTGGGTAGCCACAGAGTGCATGAGATGTCGAGCAACATCCTTTGGCGTCGACGGATCCTCGAAGGATCGGATGCAGTGGTCGATAAAGAAAACGGCGAAATCGCTGGGTATCGTCGAGGCAATGGCGGGGAAATGAAGAAAAGTGGCGAGGAGGGAGAGAGCGTTGTTCACTAGGAGAATATCGGGTCCACCAGTGGTGGGATTTTTTGAAGTGATATCTCTTTGGATGAACTGCACGAAGAGGCCCATCTTGCTTTGCAACGCAATGCGATCCGGAAGGTTGTTGGACGTCTTCAGCGTCATGACCAGCGTCGAATACGCATCCCGCTTCGAATCCCTGTCGGCACCAGCCAGCTGCTTCACGGTTGACTCCAACATGTCTGAGATATTCGCTGGCGTCACGACTGAATCGGCTTGGCTACTGGAGTTGAGTGGGCTCGGTGAGGAAGTCTGCTTCAAGATACCCTTGACAGGCTTTGGTTGTGTCGAAGACGGCGCCGAAAGTGGCGATCGCCTGTGCAAAGAGTCGGAACCCGCGTAGATAGGCGCTTCGTTGTATTGTGCCTTCGCAGAGAAGCCTACACGTTTCCTTGCCCTCCGTACACTTGGGTTTGTAGAGTCGACACCGGAGAGTGGGGAGTATACATTCGGCGGTGTGTGTAGGCTCGATCGAGGATCGGAGGAAGGAGGAAGAATGATGATGTGCTTTGAAGCAGCATCAAGTCCTGTTTCGCGTGGTGGCGTTGGTGGGCGAGGGGGTAAGGACTCAAGTCGGCTCGAGACAACTTCGACAGATCCCATGGCTGCGAGGAGATTCTGGTTGGAGGTGATGGAACACCGGACAACAAGTGTCTCTCTTTCTCTAGTCTACCTCAACAGGCACATACGTACGTTGGATGTCCTACCGCCAGGAAGAAAAAGGAGTGACGGCACGAAGAGGCCGAATGCAACAGGTATCGAACTTGTGTGAATCAATCCGTGGAGCAAGGAAGGACAGCGAGGACGGCGGTGTCTAAACAAAACCAAACGAGAGGATGTGGTTAGAGGAAGAGGAGAAGTAGACTAGAGCGAAGCCGTGTACGGGTAAGGTACGGAGAAGTGATGGAGCGCGGAGGGCACTTTTCGCAGCACGAGCTCCGTTCCGCGATCTCAAAGTGGATGGGCAGGATTAACTGGCTGTGTGGAACACGTCCACGATGCACGTAAAAAACGCGAGTTGGGCGCGAAAACCACTTAAAGATGTGGCCCGTGCTCACCGTGTACCCCAGTCGCAACCGCTGCCGGGTGGTTGCCCGGGGGCTGGGCGGACGAAGCGGGGCACTGGGAAGGGTGGAATTTCCATGTTGAGTGCATGGACCAGTCAAATGCGTAGCAACAGCTGGAAATGATGCTGAGCTAATGTGCCTCGGCTTTGGGAGGTAAGGTAATTGAAGACAGAGCTGAACCCCTGAAGCCCGTCGCTAGGGAGGTCACGTCAAATGCCCAGCATCCAGCCACAGTGGCGCCCCTCTTCTGTGTAACCGCGGTGGAGAGTAACGTCCTGGTGTCTGTCAGGTCCGGTCTCGTGGCTTACCCCCCTTCGTGAATAAACGATTCCCGTAACCACACTTGAGTCTTGGTCGGGAAGTTGCTGTTTGTGTCGGAGCTTGCGCATCGAATCATATATCAACGGCCATCGTCTGCCGGGTCTGTCGGAGCTGCTTCACCAGGAGCTGCGCCCCATCAAACCTTCCTTGAGCCGCCAAGGGCTGGAACAACAAGCTACTAGAACTCGTTACCCCGAGTCAAATCCTCATCCCATCGGCCCATCCAGTGGTGCTATTTCCCCAGGTCTCCAGTCGAAACCCAGGAAATCCAGACCTCGCTCTCAATTCCACCTGATAGGTAACTCATCCCAGCACCTCCTGTATACCCATGTTCGATTCCGTCCCAAATCGAGATGTTGTCAGCGCCGATGAGAATGCTAAATGTCATGAACGGACTAGGATTTTTAATCGCAAGTGCAACATACTGAGCTACACAGTACTCGTAGTCTGTCGTCAAATACGTTACCGAGAGCGGCCTCAAGACCGTTTCTGCCCGCAGCGCCATGTCCCAACCGATCCTCACGCAAGCCAGTTTGACTGGCCAGGGTACGTCGACACAGGTCATCCCCGCGCAGCAAGTATGTAATTGATCCTTCGACAGCAAAGCTCGATGCAGTTACCAATTTGATCACAAAACTCGGCGAAGACTTAGAGAAGGGCAATCTCCAACCACAGCGTAGGCTTACTTCCATTCTCTGCACTGGGACTAGCAACTGATTTGTGCAGAACGAGATGCTGCCCTCGAAGAACTCAAGATCTATGGACGAGATCCCAGAAATTCCGACCCCATTTTCTCGCCAGAGGTCTATCGTTCTGTTACTCTTTTGCCCATCAAAAGCTAATAGATCACAGGGAATCAGGATCTTGACGAAGCATGCCTTCGATGGCTCGTCAGACTCAACCTCGAGGGCTGCCTTAAGTGTCTTAGCGAACGCCATGCTGCTCAACCCCAGCGCTCGCCAAATATTTGTCAGCCTCGGCTATGAAGACAAGACATGCCAGAAATTGAAGAACGACAGCTTCGATGACGAGTTTCTCGTTTCCAGAGTTCTGTTTCTCACGACGTACAATACCAACATCGACATGGTTGCCATGATTCAGAAGCACGGCGTTGCAGAGAATATTGTGAATCGGTTGGCTAAGCACGCCCATCTGTTGACCATTGGCGAAAGAAAATCCCCAGTTGACCCGATGGAGGATATGGCAATGAACGAAATTCTTCGGTTACAGTTCAATCTGAGTAAATTTTGTCCTTCTGAGGCCGCGGCGTTCTCGGGGGGCATCCCGTATATCATTGCGTTGCTTTGGAAGCAGGAGATCACCCCAAACAAGCCTCTCGATCCTCCATTCAACTCCCTCGTCAATGCCCTACTCAACCTACAGTTAGAGGATGAGTCCACCCAACCGTTCTTCTACCCCGAGGATGAACCTAAGAAAGTCGCCGAGAGACTGATCCGGCTAATGGATCTCTCTCTTGATGTTTACCCAGATAGTGAGTTGGAGGTTCTGGTAACGCCCGTCGTCGGGGTCCTACTCCCGTTGCACAAAGGCGCACCGGAAGAGGTTAAGAGATACATCAGAACAACACTGCTGCCAACGGAAGAGGACAGAAAAGAGGTCCTCGGTCGTGGCACATCGCTGACCTCCAGGCTACTGCGTAACTCCACCAACCCCATGACCCCTTCGCTCCGAGAAGCCATCCTACATCTCCTGTACGATATGTCGGATAGGGACCCGTCAAAGTTCGTTGATAACGTCGGGTATGGGCTTGCGTCAGGCTTCTTGTTCCAGAACAACATTCCCATGCCCGCAAACGCTGCAAGCGGGTCCAACGGAGGCAATTCCCAGCGACTCGTGAATCCCATCACCGGTCAATACGTGGATATGGAGAGAGAAGTCGATGTCCCCGAGATGACGGAGGAAGAGAAAGAGCGGGAGGCGGAGAGACTGTTTGTGCTTTTCGAGAGGTATGCTAATCGCCTAACGCCGTTGATGTTTCCATGCTTATCATCTGTAGGCTGAGAAGGACGGGCATTGTGGATATTCAGAACCCGGTCGAGCAAGCAGTGAGGTCAGGCCGTTACGAAGATTTGGGAGAAAACAGAGTAGAAGAGTTGGACTAATTCCGCTGGAGGAGAAAGCCGAGAGAAATACGTGTCGGTTCACGCAAACACAACCCCGGTCCGATTCATGTCCCAGTTTCGCGTGATGCCTTCCATTGTCAATTTAATCCCTGCATCCCTTATTGCGCAATGTAAATTCGATCGACGCATCAGACTTCATACCTGCCTTCTAGAGGCCAGTTGTCAAGGCAAGCACCTCTTTTAGTGCCTTCCTCTTTCCCTTCTCTTTTAATAATCCGGTTGGTTCACCTGACGCTCTGATCTATATCTTCCAGTCTCCCAACTTTCCCCTTTCCTACCTTATCTGTCTTGGAAGGTGCCTCAAGCTTTGTTCCTTCCTTCCTCTCAAAGGCCCTCCAGGGTTTACTATAAAGGATCTTTTCAGTCCTTAAACCTCCCCTCATTTCTTTCTTTCTTCCAATACACTTCACAAGGCTACTGCCACCTGCCCTCACAACCATCATCAGCCAGCCCGGCAACAAACTCGACACCTACCTACCCTCTTCAGCTCCTACTCCTTACTGTTCAACTTCCGAAATATTTCTCTCGCTTTCCTTACCCAAACATCATTCTCACAACCACAATGTCGGCGCCCACGGTTTTCAAGGGACGCGAAGTCGGAATGACCGAAGAAGAGCTTGCTGCCGAGGCAGCCTCGTTGTATGTGCTACAGACTTCGTCCCCAATCCCCTCCCTCCCTCCCAAAAAAGGACGACACCCGCATCGTACCTTCCTTACCTCTCCTTGTGCCACCCATGGTACTGACAATGAACAGCGCCGCCAAGCAAGACGCCGATGGTGATGCTCACGGCGCTCAGGATGATCAGAGCGACGAGGACATTCCTATCATCAAGTCTGACATCAACAATAGCCACCCCGGGATCCATCCCGTTGCTCCAACGAATGGTGATGCTTCACGGGAGATCACACCTTCTGTGGACTTGAATGGCAACGGCAAGCGAAGGCGTGGTCGCCCCAGCAAAGGACGAGCTGCGAAAAAATTGAAGAAAGCATGCGGCACTGCTGACACTAGTCTTGTCGACTCTTCAGGCAGTCCAAAGCCCTCCGACGAGCGATCGCCTTCAACTGATTACGGCGCTCCGCGTGACACACCCGATTCTCCTACTCCCACGACTCGAAACACCAAGGGCGTCGTGGGTGTCAGAAAGTCAACCAGAGGCATCATCCCCAAGATTGCCCAATCCAAGAAGGGCGCCAGAAACTCTTCTGCCCCTGAGTCAGAGACAGGGACAGGCAATTCGGATAACGAGCTCGAGCATGTTGATGAGCCCAAGGCTGCCCCCAAGCGTGGTCGCCCTAGAAAGGTTGCAGACGAGCCTACTGAGCAGGCGCCCAAGCGTGGCCGTCCTAAAAGCAAAGGTACTGAGACTCAGCCTATGCAGCCTAACCCCAGGCGTAGCCGTCCCAAGCAGCAGACTGACCAGCCTTTGAAAGATGGATCTAAGGGCAAGCAACGTCGCATCTCAGCCCGTCTTAAGATCTTAGATGCTAATCGACTTGGATCAGCAGATCAAAAGCGATCACTGCGTTCTTCTGACCAAAAGATCAACAAGAAGGTACAGAGCTCTGGCACTACCAGAGTTTGAAGATGTAGCTAACCGGTTCACCAGGCTACCACTCATGGCAGGGGAGTCGGCCGGCCTAAGAAGTCATCCAAGAAGAGCCGTGCTGCTACTCCAACTTTCACCAAGGAGGAATACGAGGTTGAACGTATTATCAACACCAGGATTGATTACAGAACGAAGGAGCAGCTGTATCAGGTCAAGTGGAAGGGATACGCCTCTAAACACAACACTTGGGAGCCAAAGAGAAACCTTGGAAATTGTCACGGCTTGGTCAAGGAATTCCACAAGAAGCATGCTCAGTCGGCAGAGTGAATATCAACACTGCAGGATTGGATTCTTGACGCAGCGTTGGGTTTGGCGTCTGAGGGGACAAACAAGGAGGCATGTTCTTATGGGGTTTGCGCTTGCCGCGAGTCGAATGTATTCGATGATTAATCAGCTTCCCTACGAGTTATCACCGGAAGTAATGGCTTATTGGCAGAGACGAGTTAGTGGCCGGGGTGGTGGTTGTTGTGGTGTATTTAGGTTTTTCGCGGTCTGGCCTCACAGCTGAGACCTAAGCTTAGCTCTCCACAAAATTCTCCGACTGGTCCAATTGACTGCCCCCTTAAGTCCTTTTCAGGGTTTCTTAGTGACCTCAACCCTTCCGTCAACGTGTCGTGTCGTGCGGAAGTCATCTCAACAATCTTTTCTGGGACTCAACTCTCTCCCCGCAACCTCCGGCGCAGTCCTCCCGGCGCAAATTTCGAGTCGCCGCGAACGTCGACAACTTCATTCCTTCGTAACTGCGGGTACGTCGGCAAAGGGCCTTTGAATAACAGCAAACATGGACGTCCTCCGGTCCGCCCTCCAACCGGTAACCCACAACCTCCCGGTCCCGATCCGCGACCTCGGCGTCTCGATCATCGGCGAGCACTGCTACAAATCCCTCCTTCTGGATATCAACGTCGAGGACACGGAGTGCATCAAGCTCGGTCTGTCCAAGGGTATTGGATTGGGCATCGTCGGCGTCTCCAGCATCGTCAAGCTCCCGCAGATCCGCAAGCTCACCTCGTCGCAGTCGGGCGAGGGCATTTCGGTCCTCTCCTACCTCCTCGAGACCGCTTCCTACCTCGTCTCGCTTGCCTACAACTACCGCAACCAGTTCCCCTTCAGCACCTATGGCGAGACGGCGCTCATCATGGGCCAGAACGTCATCATCACCGTCCTCGTCCTCAACTACACCGGCCGCGCCGGTTTGGCTGCCGTCTTCGTGACTGCCCTGGCAGTGGCTGTCGCGACACTCTTCAGCACTGGACTGGTCGATATGCAGACGCTGGGATACCTGCAGGCTGGTGCGGGTGTGCTGAGTGTTGCTAGCAAGGTCCCGCAGATTCTTGCCATCTGGTCCGAGGGTGGTACCGGACAGCTGAGCGCTTTTGCTGTAAGTTTCTCTCGATGCATGCGCGAATGTCTTCTTCCGACGAGAGATGCTAACTATACGTTTTTCCAGGTCTTCAACTACCTCCTTGGCTCCCTCTCCCGCATCTTCACCACTCTCCAGGAGGTCGACGACAAACTCATTCTCTACAACTTCATTGCTGGCTTTGTCCTCAACGCTGTTCTTGCGTCGCAGATGGCTTACTACTGGAACGCGCCTTCCGCCAAGGCCAAGGGCAAGCAAAAGGTTCCCATCGAGGGCGCCCCTGTGTCCTCTGGATCTTCAACTGCGACGCCCAAGACCAAGGCTCCTACTACGCGCCGCCGCGGTTAAGTGAGATGGATTGTGCAAGGAGTGGTTATTTGTGGCTGGTTGGGAAAGATACCATACTGTTAATTCGTAATTCAGTAAGCATATTTCAAAAGGAAACTTGCTCTCTTTGGTGTGCACGTGTGCTTGTCGTTTTGCTGCTGACACCTCGTCGCGGCCTTTGACCACTGTGCACCATTATTTGCTTGCCTAGAGTAGGCTTGCAACTCTGAAGCACGTCTGTTAGTGCAACTGTCTCGTGGCTCCATCAACGCTTTAACGGGCAAAGGGAATAGTCAACTCGAATGAATTCAGAGCAAGTGACCTTTCTAATCAGTGAACATTACGTGAATTTGGACAGAAGAATAGAACACTCCCAGCTCTCACAGAGCATCAACCGACTCAAGGCCATATCGACACACAGCATCAGTATCTTCCTACGCCTACTCTTCGGGCCCCGCAATGGCAGGCTGCTCGGCCCTCTTGACCCTCCTCATCTTCAGGCCGCCACGAGTGGCCCAGTACTGGTCAAGTCTGCGTGAGACTTCGTCGACGTTGTTGTATGGTTGCAACGATGCCATGGACTGGACCTTCTTCGTGATAGCATCCCGAGCAAAGTCGGCGGCGTTGACAGGGACAGCTCTCCACCTAGCTTCCATGGGATCCGCGAAGGATGTTTCGTTATAGCCGAAATCAGCAAGAGCTGTAACGTTGAAAGCCGCCATCATCTCGTGGTCCTCGTGGATAAGGTTATGGCAATGGAACATGTAGACGCCATCCCACGGGGCGTAGTGCGCCTCCACTTGAACAGTCTCACCAGCGTCAAGCCAGACGACGTCCTTCAGACCAGCAGCTTCATACGGAAGCACGCCGCGATCCTTCTTCGTACGACTGATGATGCGGAAATCGACGAGGTGCACGTGGATCGGATGAGTCCAACCGCCGCCGCCGTTCTCAAACTCCCAGATCTCGACAGTGCCGCGGGGCACCTTGGCCAGGATTCGGTTTTGCACGTCGCTGAACCCCACCTCGTTGATCTTCCACAGGCCGTTGGAGCGATGGAACTCGAAATGCCTATCTACGCCGGCACCGTGGGGCGGGAACGGCACATCGCGCAGCTTGGCTGGCACGACGGCGTTGTCGGCGGCGGGCTTGTTGCCGACGACGAAGCGCATGACCTGTTTCGTGAAGCCATAGTCCTTGTCCTTTCCGACGTCGTCCTGGTTTCTCAGGGTGATGTTTTGGTTTGCGAACGGGGCGAAGTCGAAGACGATCTCCCAGCGTTCGGCCATTGACGTGGTGAGGGTGGTCGAGTTGACGGGGTTCGTGAGGAGGCCTGCATCCGAGGCCTGCATCCGAGGCAATTACCTGGAAGGGTATGTTGTCGGTGACGCCGGTCTGACGTTGGAAGTAGAGAGTGAAAGACCTAGAGACGGCGGCGTTGAGGAATCGCAGGCGGTATTTCTTGGCTTCGACCTTGAAGAAGGGCCACGGCTGGCCGTTGACGTGGATCACGTCCCCCCAGAGGCTGTCGGTCTCGCCAGCGGGTGAGAAGAGAGTTCCGTCGTTGTTGTACTGCTTCGAGGACAGCACAAGAGGGATATCATCAACTCCATAGGTTCTTGGGAGACCAAGGGCGTCCTCGGCAGGGTCCTGGATGATGTAGGCACCGGCCTGTCCAAAATAGGCATTGACGGCGGTCTGGACGCGGTCAGAGGGGAATCGATCTTTTTGGGTGGCGTACTTACAATATCCACGGCATGGTCGTGATACCACAGGAAGCGGGCGCTCTGACTATTGGGGTAGTAGTAATCCTTGTATTGACCAGGCTTGATCAAGTCCTCGGCCCATCCATCCCAAGGGGCTCTCTGTCGACGTATCAGTATCAGTCACTGAAATCAGAGTGTAGTCAGAAGAGCTAACTGAATATGATCCGTGAAGATGGACGGCACTGGGTGTCTTGGCCTTGTTCGTGAATCTCACGACAGTCTCCCGTCCTCTTGGTACCAGAAACGTGGGACCAGGAGAGATCCCGTCGTAGCCTACCAGCGAAGCCGGCCCCTTATTGGGATACACCTGCTGTTTGAATGGGACAACCTCAACCTCATAGTAGTCGATTGGCTTCTTTGTGACCGGGTTTGTGACTTGACTGCACCGGATCATCAGTATCTTATCTCTCAGTTCCGGTCATCGGACTTACAATTTGGGCTGCTTTACTGGAGGGACTGGCAAGGGAAACTGATAGAAGTATTTGAACTCAGGACTGAGCCAGTCTTTTGCCGATGACCCTTCAAAAACTGCCAGAACAGCTAGGAAATGGGAAGTACGGAAGAACATCTTGTTAAGTCCTTGGACCGAAGAGACTGGAAACGAGGGAAGCAGGGGGCTGGTGTCTGAAAGAAGCTTGCCTGGCGATCATCCGAAGCACAAACACCTCATCGAGAGCAAAGGTGTCTTATATACTGATTCTGGTATCCCGGCTGAGGAATAGAAGAGCCGTTTCGTTTCGCATTGCACCAGAAGGTCAGAATCTCCCGAGTGGCATCAGCAGATATTCTAGACTATCGCCGCCTTGTCGTGCTTGGGAGAAGCCAGCCCGAACGTACGTCGTTGCGCTAAGTCGAAAAGCTTCTTAACGATGTTCAGTCACAATAAGCTTTACGAAGGCGAAAACCATGCGGCCATGTTGCAAAAGTCACTTGACTTCGAAACTGCTTTGCTGCCCGGCTGCCGATGGCCTGGTAGAACCTGTATGTTGCTTTGCGGCACGCGATTGAGGTCTGGCTCGTGGCAGGCAACGTGGTCCTGACGTGACTTTGACCATTCTGGCCACTTCGCGTACAATGCTCACTTGACCGAAAAAACAAGCAACGACTTAAGTCCGGGCCCTGTCAGGTCACGACGCGTACATCGAGCGACCCGAGGCGTCGGATTCAGCTCGAAGTGGCTTCAAAGACCTGGCATGGACTTGTGTACTTACAGTTCCTACTCCTGCCAAGTCAGTGCGATCGAGTAGGTCCTCCAAGAACATGCCAGGGTGAGGCGTCCGTCACTCTTGGCGTCTGATGCGCCGACGGGAGATCGCCCAAAGAGCTCTCTATTCTTCACGCACCCTCAAAGTCCGCCAGGAAGGATGCTCTAGACTTTGTCTCTTGGCTGTCTCAGCTGCGAATTCGGACTGCAGAGAAATACGCTACTGCAGCAACATGAAAAGATTGGCTGCCAAGAGTTCCGGCTGGGAGCGTGTGCCACCCCACCGACAGTGAATGGCAGTCTATTGCTGTACGTACGACCTGGTGGCACTGCATACATAGAAGCATAAACTGCTCGGCAAAGTAAGAAAATACGTCCTGTTTTGGGAGTTGGGTAATGAAATTTATTGCGAGAGGGATATTCTTTCCGATCAGCCTCAAAAGCTGAAAAGTACTATGATGGAGTTGCTGATATTTGGCGGCTTGGAAGCTCGAGCTATCGTCAATGGGCTTTTTACGCGGCGCTTGTGGCGCTTGACGCTCAGCCTTCCACAAAGAAAGTCCGTGTCTACGGAGTCGGACACTTCCCCTGAGACTGATGAAGCTAGCGTTGTTTACCTCGAGAAAACTGACTCGGGAGCTAGGCAAAGGAGAATATGGCAAAGTTGTCAGTTTAGACGACTTCCCACCTCGACTCCACAATGCCGGTGGTCTTGGGTGCTATGTCCCTCGCCGAGTCTCATGTTCGCGGGAGCGATGAAGGAGACTGAAGTCATAGACTACCTTTAGACAACCAGCGGTCACAAAATCCACTCAAAACAAGTTTCGGTCCCGAGCTATGAGGGAATTCCCTGAGGTGGTTAGTAAAGAGGGCGATTCTGCAGAGAGTTGATGCTTCGATACAAAGGCGTAGCTAGGGGAAAACCGGGCGCAGATGGCTGCTGTGGCATTGATATACGAGACTCGGAGGACAGCCGGCGCTTGGACGCTAGCTCTGGTACCGGATGGCGGTCAAAGTCGAGGACGGGAATGAAGAAATTCTTTACGACGAGGGTGGTAGTCGTAGAAATCTTGGAGCAGCTTATGTTGGGCCGCTAAGTACGCGACAGAAGTTACAGGCCTTTCATCGCATCAGCATATTCAACAACACAGACGTCGTCACAGGAAATGTTTTGTTCGCTTTCAGGGTGCGGAAACTTAGAAATGCGGACACGCAGCCAGGCACTCGGAGCACAGTTTGACTCTGGGATTAATCAGAGATGATTTCAAGATCACTTCTTAATATTGTTGCGTCTATTGGTGACTTGACGAAACATCTTTAAGGGTCACTTAGCTCATGCTTGATCTCATCTTCGCAATTGTACTGAGCCCAAGCCTCCTTCACTTGATTCGGAACATCTACGCCCTATGCTAGCAATACTACAGCGACACACATAGCAACGAAGGCATGCATGGGTACTTTCTCGACGCCGAGCGTCTTACCTGCAGCTGATGGGAAATCGTCTTCAGGCTGCCGGCTGCCTTCGGTGGTGCTCTTCGGGGCGATACAGGACACCTCAGCTTGCCCCTCGCTTGAGCCACTTACCCTCGAGGTAATAAGCATTGGAATCGGCTGACGGACCCGCAGATCGTGAATTTCGAACGAGTCTCTCTCCATGTCAGGCGGAAGAAGCCCGGTTCCAACGAAGCTACCGCAGGTTCGATATCCATTCGGAAGCTCAACATTGGGGACACTGTCGGCAGTGCAAGTGGAATCTGAGAAGTTGGATGGCGCCGCTGAGCATCTGATTAGCGGTGACAATTCGATGACTCAACAAGCACATCTTTTGCGCAGAATCTTCGCAAACCTCGACCAAAAACAGTCTCCCATCCGCATGCCACGGTAATGTCTGCTGTGGGACAGTCATCTGCCGTCGGAGGCGATGTATCATGTGCTCCGCAGGGCTCTGAGGCAATCCTCGCTGAGCACTCTCTCGCAGGACCTCGAAGCGTCGTCGTTCGAGTAAGTCAACGTCTCGTTTTGTCCCGGCATCATATACATGCAAAAGTTGGTGTTGTTTCCAAGCTGGGTTCCGATGAGCGATTCTGGGACGCTGCTATACACACTCAGGTCCTGCACAGTAACCCAGGGCCCGAAGTTGACATTCTCGCCACCGATGTCGGTCAAACCATAGGGTAGATACCAATCGCTTTCTTGGTCCGGAATCAATCTAAAGAACGTGCTACCGGTGGAGTTGAAGTTGGTACGACCATCGTTGATATCTAGAATTGGCTGAGCACAGTTTTCGAGGGAAGAACTGTTCAGAGCCTGCGCTACAATCATAGGGACGGCATGTGCCAGGGCTACAGACTCAAAGCGGCAACCATGGCAGTGCAAAGAGTGTCCCGACGTCGCTCAAGTCTGCACAACAAGGATGTGATATTAGAGGATGGGAAGTCAGGCTAATGGTAGTCAGCTTTCTTCAAGATAAAACCCGGCTTCATCAAGGTTGGAGCAACCATCATCGGGACCTCAGATATCAACCAAATGTTTTTGGTCGTGTTTGCGCCCAACCAACGTTCCTCCTCCATGCCAAGGGCGGGCTGGGTCGCGAAGGGGCTGGTGCTTGGCGCTGCGGCCTACGGATGCATGGCCAACATTGAACAGGCGGAGAGGTTTTACTTGGCTCGATTCTCAGAAACAGAAAAGACGGAAACAGAAGTCCTTAAAAGGCTCGGCGAAGAGCTCGTTTGGCCTATCAGCAATTCTTCGAGCCAACATCAAGTCTTTCAAAGCAGCTGTCAGCTTTGTTGTGGGTTTTTCTGCCCTTGACAGAGTCACTTCTCCCCGAAGTTTTCAGCCGCTTGTTGGTCAATCAGCCATCCTCAGACCGGTTGTTTCAATGGAGCTATCCGGAAGGTGTTTATGACGTTTGATTCCCTTGGCAACGCCCGGTACAGCTCAATGAGCTAAGACAGGATATGCAGCCAAGGTCAAGCATGGATGTTGGTGCGGTGGAGACTAACCATCAAGGTGCTTAAAACCACGACTCTCTCAACTAGTTCAATGGCAGCCTTCATTTTCCGTTTACACTCGCGATATCCCGGCATTCCATGTGACCTGACCTCTTTTTCATACAGGACAAAAACAGCAGGGGAGGGGGGGTTACGGACGCCGAGTTTCCAAGAGTCCTGCATGCAGGAATATGTCACAAAAGCAGGCTACAAATACCTGCGGTTGGGACTTTTGTCTGCCGCGTTGCACTCAAGTTGTCTTGTAACCAATGAATTGATGGTGATATTTCGATAATTATCTGCGAATGCGGAATAAAGCCTCTTGGCTGCATGTGAGGTCAATGGTATCGTAGGTCCATGTGTTGAAATGAACTTTTTTAAGCAGCTGAATTCAGGCTACATTGTTGGCCGTTCACGGGAGACTGATTGACATGTTCGAGATTATGCACTCGTGAACTACAAAAACCTTCACATTTTTGGATAGCTAGTGCGACCCATCACTTTATTTCAATCACAACCTTCATCTTCAGCTCGATGGTGAATAAAGCCTTCGTAGATATGTATAACTATGGTCCTCAATATAAATGTTGCTACTGCTTTCCAAACTGTAGAAATACGCACTAAATTCACTTTCCAACTTCGGATAATGCAAGCCAGATATTCTTAGACAACGCGCAAAGGTAACGTGAGAGCGTTTGGATTAGCCAGATTTGTAATACCGTGTTTGTGCAGCCAACCTTGGAGTCAGAGTTGCCCGACTTGCCTCAGACATGCAAAATGGGTTTGCTAGCCGCATGTCGAACCGGCAGTCCAATGCAGCCGGTCTTGATTGCTAGCATCTATTCTTCAAATGTGTCTAGTCCGAAGAGATTGCGGCAGAGCCTGCCCTGCTTGCCTTTTTTCTTCTCATTTCACTTTCTTAACGTAGGCTATGTCGACTCAATGGCCGGTACAATTCCCTGCGATCAAGTATGCCCGTGGGCAGTCATAGGAAACCTTGGGCTGACAGAACTGCGCATGAACAAGCCATCAATGACTCTCAAGTTGCTCACTCAAACGGCAACATTTACTTCGCATCTTCGTTTCACTCGGTAAACTCCGTCGACCGCCAGCGTTGTACTCAACTATTCAACCAAGTTCGACAATCCGTGCTCCTTTCGTCACGATGTCTTCCTTCTTCTCTGGGCCAAAGATCTTCATTATGCTCAGTGTCAGCAAGGTACTGGGAGCACCGCGTCACCTTGACTCCCGTCAGTTTGATGGCACACGTCCGTCCCCTGGCATTGTTTTTGAGACTCTGAGCAGGCCTAACTTCGACGGTATGCCTCTCTGATCAAAAGTTTCACGAACCATCAGCTAGTGTTATTTCCAAGGCTCTGCCATAATCGGGGGGAACGCTTACTTTAGGGACGGCGAAGAGAGATAAGTTTACATCAACGCCCGGACATGCCGTGTCCGGCGTGAGGGGAACCGCCACATTTCGTTCTGCAACGACGAGAATTCGGAGGCCTGCGATTCGAACAAGGAGTGGGAACGCAGGACCAACGACATAATTGACGTCTGCAGAGGTAACGACCAAGGCGGCTACGAAACCCCCGCTGAGCCCGCGCCTTGGACCGAAGTCGCCGTAAGATCCAACCAGGATTGGCGCAATGCCCCGAGTGGTACTATACTTCGGGCCGGAGCCTATCAGGAAATCTCTGTCGAGCACAACGCGGAGAAGCTTAAGCTTCTCGAGGCCGCCCAGTATGAGCGTCGACAAGTGAGCGCACGCGTAAGAGAACAACAATGCCACCCTTTAGTCATGCCGCAAGCTGAACATCCGAACTATAGCAGAGCGATTCATTGGAGATCGGTAATCGCCGTCTGAACGTCGAAAAGCCCGGTGAAGCTTTCAAGGTCACGGCTCCATTGGCAGAACGGCGCAACATTCGAGTCTGGAAAGACGGAGACGCACTCCATCGGCATCACTGCTTCAGTCAGCCTCGGTGGAACTCTGTTCGACGTAATGACCGCCGAAATCGGGGTCGAGGTGTCGGCAGAGTAATCCATCTCGAGTTCTACGACGGTCTCTTTCAATATTGAGTGCGAGGGCGACCAGGAGGGAGTTGTTGCGTGGCGCCCGCTCTTTGACTATTTCGAGGGAACGTTCCAGCCGAGCGGCGATGCGGGAAGCATTTGGGTGCCTTTGGACACCAAGGTTTCTAGGAGCAACTTCGATTACGGCTGCATTGGTTAGAATTCCTGATGTGAATTTCCCTGCCTGCTACTGCGCTCCGACAGTTTTATTTAGCAGAATGGCATATAACGCAACGCTCAAGTTGTTTAAATATTCTTGATAGGAACAAGTACCGAGATGACAATCACAGAGGTAGAGTTTGGATTGCCATTTGAAATTACACAGCTCGTAATGAATAAATTAGACTATGGCTTACTCGAGGCCTGAACCAGAACGAATTGCGATGTGAATCCTTGGGAATTTTATAGTACCACGGAAAAGAATGCTCATTAGGGGCTGAAAAGGGCTGACCACCCGTTGCGTCTGCAAGATTGAATTGATCCCTCACCTTCATGTGAGCGAGGAGTCTATCGGCGGCCAAGTGGACTGCAACTGTGCTTTTGAAGCTCGTCAAGCGTCTTTTCCGTCCCAAACAACAGCGTGATCTACTTTCCCAGCTATCCCACTGTATCATATCGACCTTCTATCTGCTTCCATCGCACTGAGACTGCTAGCTCTCAAAGCTGCCACACTCTTCAAATCCATCACATAGTTGACGAAACCGGAGCAACGTAGGACATCGCAGTCTGGAGCAGACAGCGTAATGAGCCCCCGGGCCCTCTCGCGATCCTTCTGGTCTGTTAAACCAATCTTAGAATTCCCCGCATCTGGAGCTTCGGGAGCTCGAGAACTGATGTCCGTTTTGTACAGTGGCCCATTTTCCCAGGGACATAACAAACTGGCGATCGTAGCCTCTTGGTAGTCGCCCCGTCACATCAAGTTGCTGGGTAGGCTCGTCTCCATAAACAGAGGGCGTCCTCGCCACTTGATTTCTGCTCATCGGTCGCTTAATGATGGTACGCTGGGACGTACTTGGTATATGGCCTGATGAGATCCAAACACTGATTTGTTCCTCACGAAGGGGAAATCTTGGCTATCATGATAGCCGAATGTATGGCACACGAGCCGTGTCAATGCAATCAGCGAGGCTCGTTAACTATTTCCGAGTGAATTAGCCAAAGAACGAACACCTTCAACCAACGTTTGATAGGCGGCAGGCTCCCGGCAACGGTCCGCTACGTCAAAGGGTTACGGGAAAGATCTTCGTGACTTACAAGGTGAACGCTGTTGCAGGCTCCAAAGCGTACCACAGTTGCAAGTCCAGCGGATCGACACCTATAAAGGTCAGAACGCGTCAATAGCTTCAGGACCCGCGCAAGCACCATATGAACATGAAGGAGCCACAAGCTCGGTAACGTAGAAAGGACCGATCACCTTGGACCGTAAAACGTGCCCGCACACTCACGATATGCATTATCGCAGTCGCCAATGTTCAAGGACAATTCAGTCTTGATTTCATTACAAACCAGTCAGTGAATCTCGAGTCACGGACTGAGGACACTTACATAAGTCCGAGGCAAGACATAACAATAGCACGCCACTTTTGCTTTCACTGCCAGTGCGTTTTGAACACTTGTGTCATAGGCAAGAGTATCACTTTGTCAAGGGTCAGACGCATCTCCATCATCAACGAGGCCACATTAGATTGCCAGCGAATATGATCAGAAACAAACCCACCATTCCCCTGGGGGAATAATGGGAGAGAACACTCACGCCAAACGTCCAGTGCCGCATTCACAGCGGGATAACCTCCTTGAACCTCCCAAACATCTTAACACTTGCAGACGTGCCAACACGCTCCTGAGTTCTCCCAAAGACACGACAACCGATTACATATGAGAAGCTGTACTAAACAAATGGGGACTTCAGGCAGGCTATGAATATGACTTTGGCCCACAAGACCGATCTATATATTTTGCTGCATGTGTTGAATAATCGTAAGAAGATGTCAACCAAAATCTTGAGTTCTTGACCAGACCCAGTGAAACAGCGCAGAGTATGTTGCAGGCTATGTCGAAGTTTGTAAAGATGGCGATGTTATTCAATTTAAAGGTCCAGTATTTCGCGACCGAACCGACTTGTGCCTCTGTTCAGACTATTAGTTCACTACTTAGAGATGGCTGTCGCTCGCATAGCACGATCCAGACAGCGGAAATCCAAACGCCAGGGTTATAATCGCTCCTTGAATACTAATTTAGAGACTCACTTATGTCAGAAAGCGGAAGAAGGATGATTGTGAGTATCTGCGAGGTATACAAGGTCAGTCAAAGTTTATGGAGGTGTTGTTTTTTGGGCCATAGTCTGATGTATGCGACGGTGAGGACGAAGCCGTCTGAACCCCCCGGTACAAACTGAAAGAGCTTGCAGGCAACTCGAAGGCACACGCAGAAAGTTTCGACTGCTATGGCAGCGGCAATGTCAGGCACATAGCTCGGGTGCTCTTCAAACATTTCGGGCACTTTTCTGATGCCGCTTTTGTCCGAACACTTATGTCAAAGAACGTCAACATTTGAGTCCCAATATCGCGATGCAAGCCACAGCGGGGAGGCCAATGTTTCGAATCAAGGCTCTGGGAAAGCATGAACATACTACCCGGAAGCCGCTTATTGGGACCGGCCAGTCGAGCATTAGTTCTCACTCGGTGAATGCTGGAGCCCTCTCGGCTATCCCATACGCCAAACAGTCTCCTGAAACAATTCCATAGACAGATAAATCGAGCCAAAGATGGATTGCACACCGATTTCCCGTACTACTGGTACTGAGCACGAATTGATGGAACCCTGATTACTGCGTACAAAAACATTCCAATCTCCTCAGAGGCAAACCGTTCAGTCCATTGCCGGCTGGTCTCAACCAGAATTTTGGGAAGGACATTTGTATTCCAGTGGCTTTCGATAGATTAGACGTACTACTATTTGAATGAAGCTTCGATGAAGGTACATCGCATCTTCTCTGCCTCCCCTAACCCTTTTCGAACTGAACGGTCATTCCGCAAGTCTTCAAAGTATCCTGACGAACTACACCGCGATGCCGTTTTCATAGTACCAAGCTAGATGCAACCCGCTGTTATACGGCGTCAGTCGTTATAACCTTTTCATCAGCGTTCACAATATTCCTGAAGGACAGAAATGCTTACAATCATCACACTCCAACCCCCAAATTTAGAACTTCATCTCATCGTCGGCTTAACCCTCACCTCAGCCCCTCCAAGCTCTAAAAGTTCACGCTTCAGACCCTCAAGTTTCAAGAACAGGACGAACGTAATCAATCGACACTGTGAAATGCCCGGTTTCCATACCACGCCCATCGTCGTGGACCTACGCCGAACCAAAGAAACAGCATCAGGGACCTCTCAACCGATTTCCTCCAGCGCATGAGCATGATTGTCTTCAATTGTCGAAACCCACCCCGCGGCCGGCAATCGCGAAAGCATTCGGAAGACGCCCGATCACAACTTGCCGCATCTCGGCTGACTCAACACCCTCACCCCACGAACCTCATCCACCTTCCCAGGCGTCTCACGGACTTAAAACAGCAGAGGAAGATGCCCCAAACTCACAAATCCACACATCTTTCGTCCCATTTCTTATCTTTCGCCATTGAACGATATCTCTGGCTGCCTCCTGTTTCCTGCCGCCCACAGAAAACACCCGCTTCTCAAAATATCCATCATCACGAGTTCCGCGGAGGCCCCTTCTGTCGGTGAAGTTCTTCTGCAGCAGGGAACCAACGACAGATATTCACTCGTCATACCGAAAAGTCATGTCAAGCCAGACCGAGCCGGGCTGGTCCAAGATCAGCAAGTCGGAAAACCGACAGCTCCGTCCGGCTGAGAATCATCGAATCTCCACACCAAAATACATCATCCCCGATTTCCAAACCCATAACACCATCTGGCCTCACCCAAAAGCAGAACGATCTCATACTCCGAAAACTAATCCCATCTCACCACCCGAACCCCCCTGCAAAAAAAGCAGACACATACGTTCGGCCGACTCCCCACGGCACAAAACGCCGTTCAAGAAATCCAACCCCCAAACGCCAACCGTTTGACGCGCAACCCCGTCTACTGACTCTACTCCACCCGATTTTCAGAGCCAAGTCGCTGCTCTCGCTCCTTATGGACGCTGCACAGAGGCCACCAGACACGCAATGCGCCATCAGTTTCTCTTTCTCTGCTTCAGACGCACACATAAGAAAAGAAAAAAAAACTTGCGCATCGCCGCTCAGGTCAAGCGCGGTCTAGAACGAAGGACAACTCTGTACAACCTGAGTCA
The DNA here is from genome assembly GCA_026260285.1 of Colletotrichum sansevieriae. Classification (NCBI taxonomy): domain Eukaryota; kingdom Fungi; phylum Ascomycota; class Sordariomycetes; order Glomerellales; family Glomerellaceae; genus Colletotrichum; species Colletotrichum sansevieriae. Next base: position 66,105 of record JAOQIF010000022.1, on the reverse strand, counting down.
GCGGCCGGCGGCCCAGGGATGACTTGGCCGGGGGATGCCCGGACGGCACCACTTCGGGCGGATTACCCACCACCGCCCTCATGCCGCGCCCGCCTCTCTCCCGCCCGCCCTGCACTTCCGGAACGTCCGGTTGAAAGTTCCTGTCAACTTTCTTGACAGTGGTTCGCTGCGCCTGCCTTCATCGCGCCGCTAAACCATCAGGATAAAGTACCAAGTACTAGGGCGCCCTCCAGTGATGAAAGAAGTAGACGTTCGCAATCGTGTCCAATTACGTGAATGAAGCGTGTTCGAGTTCGTATCACATGATAAGTTATCTAGCTATTTGTTTTTACCCGCTAGATCATACAAGAAATGAGATTATTGGAGATAAACCAGGTGCCATAGCTTGAAATGATATATATGGGCTTGCATATGTGAAAGAACATTGCCCGCCATCCGGTTGTCCCAGTGACATGAAAGAGTAATAGATAGATCGGAGGCACTTGCCGGATGGCAGCCAAAAAGATGGTAAGATGATGCACATCGCTAGGTGGGTTTTCTTAAATGCGATTCCAGCCAACGCCTTCCCGTTTGCAGTCCACGTCATTCAGCCGACTCTCCTCCCTTGGTGCGATACTCGCCAACTCCACGATTGAGAGTTCTTGGAAGCTGGAGGTGTCGTCTCTGGCGTAAACTCCTCCTACACGTAAAGAACAAGAACATCGAGGTTGAGAACTTTTCAAGAATTTTTTGATATATTTCATGGCGGAGAGTTGCGTCTAGAAATGCTCCTTCCAGAAACGGAAGTTCACTTCCCTTACAGTTGCTTCGTTGCAAGCCTTCTTGATGTCGCGAGCTGGGCCATTTGTTAGGCGAGAAGTACCTGAGAAAACACCCGGAATAACTTACCAGCTACCGAAGGACCGCAGAAGTAGACACCGACAGTCGTGCGCATGCTGCCCTCCAGACCGTTGAGATAGGTTCTGTCCAGGATTCCGTCACGCATCGTCGTCAAGAGCTTGGTGAAGTTGGGTCTGCCGAAGTTGGTGCGGGATTTGAGCTCGGTGAGAGGGTCGTGCTGAGATCCAACAGAATTGAGGACAATGTTCTGTGTCGTGTCCATATCCAGCTTTTGGGTGAGGTACGAGTGAATCTTCAGGAATTCGACACCATTGCTGCCAGGAAGACGAGCGGCCTCCTCAGATTGGGACTCGAGAGACGAAAGCAGGGTCTGAAACCATTCGAAGGAGCCGGTGTCCTTGCAAACCCAGATGAACTCGACACGGCGAAGACGGGTTGGGGGGTTCGGGCCGTTTCGCATGTGCCAGATATTCTTCAGAATGGAGGCCCAAGGAGTGACACCAATACCAGTACCGATGAGAACAGCGATTTCATTCTCAAACACATCCTCGGCGGGGGCTCCATAAGGTCCATCGATGCGAAGGTCGGGCATTTGCTGGCCGTTCTGGAGAGCAACCTCGTACATTCCCATGGGGTCCACACCATCGTACAGCTTGGACTGAGCGCTTCCAGCACCAACTGCGTCACCGAGAGCGCGGGTGAAGTCACCGACCTGGCGGACGTGAACCGAGACGTAGGGGTCGAAGGGGCAAGAGGTAATGGTGAAGGGGTGCCACTGGTAGTTGGAAATCGAAGGCACCTGGAGGAAGAGCCACTGACCGGCCTTGTATTTGAAGGAGGGCTTATTGAACTGAAGCTCGACGACGTCGTACGGGTGACGGACGACACGGGTGATCTTGGTGAGACGGCGGGCACGGATTTCACGGTAGGTACGCTCCATGAGGTAGAAGGCTCCCGTCCACAGCTCCCAACGCCATCCGAGGTAACCGATGCAGTGGTCCCAGTAGTCTTTTCCAGCAAACGGCGAGTAGGGTTGAGCAGTGTCACGCACGAAGCAGCCAGTGGTGTGGGTGTACAATCCAAGAAAGAATGGAATGAACAGGTGGTGGGTGTACCAGAACGTCTCGAAAGACTGTTGGCGAATGCGGGAATGGGCCGTGGTATACATCAAAAGCATGCAAAGAAGCATGACATGGCCAGTGACACCACCTGCTTGGGTGTAGTGGATCTGGATCGCGGTCACCGGTCGAATCTGAGTGACCTCAACGTTGAAGAAGCTGCAATCGTTAGGCACTGGTGCGGCATAACAGCTCCAGGTTGACTTACTTGATGTAATGCGCTGAGGTGTGCAGGATGGTGAAAAGGAGCATGGAGTAGGCCAGTTGTCTGTGAAGCCAAAGGTTTTCATCGAGAGGCAGGAAGCGAACCTTGGGTCGGATCCATCGCATAACGGTTCGGCAAACCGGGAGAAGGATAAGCATGCCATCGACACTAAGGACCAAACCAGCACCTCTAGAAATCCAGACGGAAAACTGCAGGGTGTTGAGACCAGCCAATCTTGAATCGGCTGCTTGCTTCCACCTGAGATGGGTTAGTCGGAGCGTCATTACTTCGGTCGAAAGAGTCTCTCACCATCCGTATGCAAAGATGCCCCAGTGAAAGGTCCAGAAGAGGAAATGGAATAGCAGCTTCTGAGTAGTAAACTGCTTCTTGACCAAAGTCCCAAAGGTCAAGTCACCCGACATCTTGGGTTGAGTCGTTTGCCCTTCTTTTCGTAGATTTATTAGGGTGTCGACCTGCGACAATACCGACGAGTTGGCCGGCTCAGGCCTCGGGGGCGGCTACGTGGATCGAACGAGGGCGACGCGGCGAATCCCAATAAAGCCTTATAACCGTGGTATCTTGATGCCAAACTCTGATTCCCAGTCTCTTTCTCCTCGGTCCCCGAATTAAAAACGTCTTTTGAATACCCAAAAGCGGCGTGCGTGACGAACAAGGACGCGAAAATAGGACTCCAGCCAAAAAAAAAGTTAGAATTCGAGTTGTTAAAAGAGTGATCTGAGCCAGCAGCGAAGGAAGGAAAGGATCTCGTTAGTCGGAAGGGCTCGGGAAGTTGGCTTGACTCTTCGACGTGACCGAGACACAACGGAGAAGAAGAGAAAAATGAGGGTGAGAAAAGAGAGGTGGTGGAAGACGAGATGAAGCTTTCGGCGGGTGAAGGGAAAGTCATAAAGAGACGAGTCGGACGGCGGTCGAGATGGAGCGGCTGTCGGACTTGGCGTGCTTGAGGTCGATTTTTGACGGGGGTAGTACCGGAAGGAAATCGGTTCTTCGACAAGGGACCAGGGGCAGGATCAGCCGGAGAGCTTGTCGAAGACGGAAGGATAGAATTCGATCCGGCGACTGTCGTGGTGGTGGAGGCTTTCTGGTGGTGCGGTAGGTGGTGTGGAATGGGGGAAAGGACGTGATGGCGTTGGGATTAATCTTTCGGATGTCAGGTGTCCATGAAACCTCGTCAACGGCGTGTTGGCAAGGTGCTGTTCGTCTGCAATCGTGGTCCGTAGAGGCTGATTAGGTGGCGGCGGCGGACGGGACAGGGATGAATATGGTGGACTGGACGATTCTGTAGATCAGACGTTGGAGGGGTTTCGCAGCTGGGGGGATCTGTATCAGTCCGATCCGAGAGGCGAGACTGATCAGACGGCAGGGCCAAGTGCGACAGCAGGTGGGCGTAGTTGAGACGACTTCTGTTAGAGGCGCTTGGATTAGGGGGCCCCGAGGGAGGGGCTTTTTGCTGCGAAAAGGCGGAATGAATTGGAAAAGAATTTGCACTATGCGCTATGCTCTATGCGCTATGCAATCAATGGGTACGGCGAGCAAGGTTCGATTTTTCTTCTAGTTGTTGGTGTTCGTAACTCGTATACATTCGTATGCACTCGTATGCACTCGTTGGCGATTCTCGCGCAGAGAACGGGTGGCTCCGCGCAGACAGGGTAGGGTACCGTTCTGTTGGGTTGAGATGGGAAAACAAAGGGAAAGAAAGGGGAAGAAAGGGCGTTGAATCGGGAAGACATGTTGACGTCCTCATATCCGAACCCATCGAGATGCCGGCATGCAGGTTGCGGTCTGCAGGTGGCCAGGCGACGTCATGTCATGCTCTTCTTCTTACCGCCGAGCTTGAGGGATGAATCGAGAAGTGGACAAGTCCAAGGTGATGGGTGATGGGAGTGACCTAGTGTCGCTGAGAAGCAAGAACGGCGGCTTCTGAATGGCCAGATTTAATTTTGGAACGCGGACGCCAGACCTGTTTCGGCCGGGTCCATGTCGGCGGGCGCTTAATACAGTGGTGAGGGAAAGAGCAAAAACAGGTGAGGTGTGCAGGGCGGGAAAGTGCGGTGGTTCGGCCACGGTGACACAGGTAGGATTCGCTGGGAAGGTCAGGTAAGGTAAGCCAGGGGAGGTAAGGTAGCTAGCTAGGACCTATCTAAGGTACCTTAGCTGAGGTGCAGCGGACACTTGGTAACCGTTTTTTTTTTTTTTGTACAGCGGACACAGCGGGGAACTCGCTGTAACAGGGCACCAATGTGACGGACCAGATACATCCATGGATCCCAATTCACTGCAGTGGCATGCAGCTGTAGCGTCTCGTTAGCGGATATTGGCTGCTAAAATTGTAGCTAATTGGGACCGACAACCACTGGTATTCGCATGCCCAGCGGCCAATTGATTGCCCAGATGCAGAGAATCACCGATTCGAAGGTTGGAAAAACATACGAAGCCAAGCCAATCTCCAATCGATTGGGATTAGAGCTTCCATCACAGGACCATCGTCCATAGGCCATTCCTGGTGACACCTGGCACACTGCATTCCAAGCTTACTGCCATGACTCCATGTGGCAGTTTGGTTGGATGCCTCCAGGCCTGAGCTGTATGTCTGTCTGTCCTCTTTCCGTCTTTCCTCCCTCCCATCACATCACATCACCTCACCTCACTTCAAGAGAAGGTTTGACTGCCCAGGTCCGGGAACCCATTCTCGAGGATAGGACAAGCGCGGGAAAGCCGCGGAAAGAAATTTAAGAATGAGGGAGCAACAGGGGTCATCCCCACACTCCGACTAGTCTCCTTTTCGCCTGGCGGCAGGGGACATCTCCACTCCGATGCACGTATCGTCCATCATCCAGCAAGCCAGCGGCACAGCAATGCGAGCAGGAACATCAGCCAGGGGGTCGTGCCTTCCACCCGACCAGGAAAGTCCCTTCCTTTTCCTCCTTGGGTGGCCTTGGCCCGTGCATCACCCGCAAATTTCCAAACTTGTCACCCCAGCAAAAGTTCAGCAACCCTCCTCGAGCCTCCTCATCCACACTTTATCCCAAGTCGTGAAACCATTAGGCTTTCTGCCAACCTGGAACCCTCACGTCAAACTTCTACTTCTCCCTCCTTCTCAACCACCATCACTCTCCGAATCCACGCCTGTCAGCTTATCTCGAAATATGTAATCCCGATTCCCACCTGTCGCCCGAGCAAGGTTTGCGGGGCAAGCATCTTTGCCCCTGGCTGTCTGGCACGAGCGGCAAGTCCAAGCCATGTGCCGTCGTCGCCCAATGGTGTCTCCCTCTGGTGCTGGACTGTCGCTTTTCCCACACTACTGTCTCTCCTCAGGGTCTCGGTCGACCAGACCACCCAGCAAATGCGTCCTTCCATGAGCCCATCCATGTGTTCCTCGACGTCAGACTCGTACGATATTGTTTACAGATCACCTGTCTTTGATTCATCCTATGAATAATCCCCAATCAACCCTATTTTCCTCCTCGGCTCAAGCGTTCTCTTTCATTTATTTCATTCATCAGTCCACCTCTTTCTTGGCTCGACGTTCCTCTTCCAGCGAGGCTGAAGTTCTGCCTCGTTCTCGTTCCCTACGCACCGCACCGCCCACACGCGCCCACACACTTAACAGAGTCCACTCCTATCGTCCACGGCCCTTGTTGTTTCGGATACTCGGCACAATATCGCACTCGACTCCTACGCTCACCCGATGCTTACCGACTCGCCGATAGGCTCGTATTGACTCGCCCCCAGTCTTGCTGGTTCCGCCTCCAGTATCATCGGCGCTCCAAGCCCGTCAGCAATGCCAGCCAAAACTCCTCACCAGACGTGGTCCAGACGTGGTGACGTCTATGAGCCAGCCTCGCCCGAATGCCCCGCTGCTCATGTTACTACCTAGCGCCCATCGCGCCAAGAACCCGCCAAACTATTGTGCGCCTCTACTCTACATCGTTGCAAATCTCCCTTCGCTCAGGTCCGAGGCACCGCTATGCCACATCCTGGTGAAACGGCCAACGCCAAACAGTTGGCACGGGTCTCCGCACTCAAATCGGCTGTTATGCCCGCATGAGGCGCCAACCTTACCCACCTGCGTGATCGTCACTCACACAGACACTCAAGAGACACACAAAGTCAGCCTACGGTTTCCACATTTTACGCCAAGCTTTCTTCACGCCAAGCTACCATCTCCCTTTAAGCTTCCCTTCCGAACTGGGGTTCGACTAATTATCAACAACGGGCATTTACTGGCATCGTCTCCAAGCCTTCGTATGACAGTCGCCGGCTTGAGGTCTCTCAAACTAAGTTTTCGATCTCAGTCCGAACCCTCCACGCCGCTTTCGATCGACAAGACGGCTCAAACAAGGGTTTATATCGTGTTGCGAGTCCCCCGTCCACCAAAGATACCCCGTCCACTAAAGACTTGGTTGGCCATTTTAGGTCAACCTTCATCACAAACTAATCCGTCGCTCCCCGCGCTCGAGTTCAGACCGCAGGTCGCAAGGGGCCTGGAGCAATCTAAAGTCAGAAAGCACGATGAGCTCGTGCCAAGGTAAGCCAAATATCTGTCACCCATCAAACGTCAAAATTCAGCTCGGGTCACAATGAATCCCTTTCCAAATACGCTCAGGCCCAGGGATTCGTCATGGGCAGAAGTCAATTCGCGTACCCTAAATGATGGCCTCCCCGCTAAACGAGTCTCCGACTTATCGTCAGCTTTGCCTCTGGGCGGTACTCTTTTTCAGGAAGCGAGCTCGCGGAGCCGAATTCTCAAAGTGACAATTAGCAGCGTAATATCGCACCAGGCTTACCGTCCCTGTTATCAACTGCGTGACCTTGTGTATGCAGCTTTGTTGATCTGTTCCACATTGTAGATTTCCTCGATTGTTGGATGACTTTGGGAGTACTCCCCAACTTGAGACCTCCCAAGCCCCCACCTTGCTTGTTCTGGGTCCTGAATCATTCTGTATAGCCGTAAAAGAACTGAGTAGCGAATGCTTTATGCCAAAGTCCCAAAGCGATGGTTAACCTTCACTGCAGCTTACGCGAAGATGCTTGCCGATACGCGGTTCAAGGTTGCTTGCGTGCGTCTCACTCCCGTGATTAGTCTCATTCGCGGGTGCTGTTCGGATGATTGCGTTCATGTCTCATCGCGTCGGCAGCGAATCTGGCTTGTTACGGGCCCATGACCTTATGGTGCAGAGACACCTAGGCCATTTTGTCTGAGCTTGGCAGCTGATTATTTTACTTGGATTTCCAGAAACGTAGTTTCAATGAATGCTTTCAGCTATTTGCATACATCTTAAGCTATAATGAGGCATCTCGCTCAAGCGCCTGAAAAAATCGATAAGCGTTCCATCCGGGGTCCCAAAGTGCATCAACAAGCATGGTTGGTGCCGGGCGCGGTTTGAGTGGTTTTGGAATAGATTCAAGACGGCCATGTAGTCTTGAGAAGTCTTGGAAAGAGAGCAAGAGCCCTAGCCTCACAGTTCGAACAACAACTTATAAGCGACCATCTCGTGAAGCTCCATGAGACGCAGGGAAACACCAGTCTTTTTTAGTCCACGCACACCATCCCAGCCATGCGCTACGAGTGAACGAAACAGCCTTTTCTCTTCGTATTTCACCAAGATCTTGAATCTACATCAGGCACTCTCTGATGTGTTGCGGTACCCAAGATCGAGCGGGTATATTGTAGTACTCGTCCTGCTTATGCAAGAAATAAAACCAGAGAGGTTCAACCCAAGTTGAGTCATCTAGAGGAACCTCCAAAGCATGCTCGTTCTGCATGTCCATCGCAATTTTGATCGGATTTGATGCATAGCTTTGTTCAAGCGTACTGTTTCCAAAAAGGTGAGATTTTAGAACTTTAAGTATTCTTCGTACTATTCTGGCCGACTGTTGTCCACCGCGATGCATGGCAAGGCTGCACAGTTTGACAGTGTCGTCCGAGTCGTCGCATGACTTCGACAACATGTCAGCGCATTCAGTAATATCGCGGTCCAATTCAGCGACAGCATCGTGGTCGAGTGCCGTTTCACAAAGCCTGCCCATCAGCTGAACAAATTTCATATTCCCATTGTTGATGTTTCCTTTCGTGGAGCAGATGATCATGTGAGCACTGGTAGGTGTCGAGACATCAGACAGCGAGTTACAAGCAAGGCGGCCGACAGGGTCGACACCAAACGACGATTTCCCGACATCGGATATAGTCAACGGACGGCGGACTTTCGTCTCGAAAGTCTCAGTCAGACCAGCCAAGGCTTTTTTTATCCCTAGTAGTTCATGAGATAGTTTTATTCTCCTGATGTACGTACTAACTAACTTACAAGGGAGGCGGGTAAGGTTCATGATTTGGGTGCAGCATGAGACAACAGTAAGATGAAACTGATAAATGGATATCTTCAATCATTCCGACTTTGGAAACAGCGCCTCGTACTCCTTGAAGTAGGGAATCAGATCGTCGAATCCGAGGAGAAGATCTGTAAGTCTATGAAAGGGTAATATAAAGATAATCAAAACCCCTAAAAGCTCAGCATCTAACTCCCAATAAATAATGCAGTGTCACAGACCATGAACGTCAGTTTCAAGTCTCCCCACACCAGAGCTGCGATCTGCGGGTTTGAGGAGACGTAGTGTCAACCACCTGCGCAAAGATCTGAACGGTCTGCAGAAGCGAACAGGGCTTGGAAGCTACAACTTTGCCTCTGCGAACGGGATCCAGCTCGTCTAAGTTTAACGTGAACTTGAACGCGGCATCTGCGTCACTTAGACCGGTCTTCTGATCATAAAGCTTCTTCCGCTCATCATCCGTTAGGCTTGCTCCAAACTGTGCCAAGGCGATCTCCAGGCCCGTCGTCGGGTCGGACTTGCCGCTGGGGCTGGAGGACCGCCCACGGACGGACTAATCCGACGAGATCGCTGGTAAAGACAGACCAATCTCCAATACGATAGTGAAAAGAAGTTTGAAGTTAGAGAATTTTTCCGGAGCCCTTTCCAAAAGCAATAGCGCGTCACGCGTTAGTTCCCCGCTCACATACGTAGTCATCAGGGACAACCAATCACCGTCGAATCCCAATCACAGTCTAGGCTACAGCAAATCCTCGTGGTTGGTAGTGTATGGTCTTATCTGATGAGCTGGCAGGATCATAGGTTCAGCTCTGTATCATCTGATAGGCACGTAGCTCTGTCAGATAGTTATAAGAAGGACAGCCAGTAAGGTAATGACGAGGGGCACTTGGCGACTGTGCTTTTCTTACCATCATTAGGCGCAATACATGTATGATCTCAATAATGCCTACAAAAATTACTTGAAAATTTCCCCTTAAAAGCTGCGCGTACGCACTTAGTTTGATTCCATATCGGCAGTGGATTTTGCAGCTCAAAGGTCTTGGTGCTCGACTTGCGTCTCATCAGCCGGACGAGCAACACGGCTCAAAAGGTTTTTAGCAAGTATTAAGCTGAACGCATCATGAAAGCCGAACTTACAGCCTCCATCTAATTGCGAGTTTTGATTCTGTCGAGTTTGTGGATGGCGCCGAGTTTTGGAGCCTGACAGCGTCGCAGCATCGAAGATGTTCGGTGGGTCCCGCCGACGAACCGGGTCAACCCAATAAAGACGGTCCCGGGCCCGACCTTCAACGGAGCATGGGCCCAAAAGGCCCGGTGTTCAGCTTATACGAGATGTCTTATTACAGCGTAGTATAAGCTGTAGATGAAGCCAAGGTTTCGATATGCTAACGGCACCTTGGAGCCACGAGAACGGTAGCATGTGCCCTCTGTCTCGTGGCAGGTGCTAATCTCATCCACAGCACGATGGTGGCGTGGTTTTCGTGGGAAAGTGGCGAGTATGGGCACACATAGGTTTTGGGTTCGCACAACTCGGACTCAATTAGGCTTTGGATGAGACTTATGTCAGTTGAGGTGTTTCCCTCACATTTGAGGAAACTTTTGAGTAATTTGTGCACTGCCAATTCAGGGCAGGTTAATCAAGCGCTCCCCGCCCCCACCCCCACTCCTGATTCAGCTATTTTGACTCCGCTATTTCTTGCCTCCTGCGTTCCTCAATCTTGGGTAGTAAGTGCGGTGAATGATTCTTGGCCAGTTCCAAAGCCGTAGCACCTCCATCAATCATCTTGTCTGCGGGGATATCGGTACGCGCACCGCGTTTCAGCAGCTCCTCGACGATGGCGTCTTGCCCTGACATCACAGCCATGTTCAAGGCTGGTCCCAGATCGAAGTGGCTCATACGGCCGTACTCATTATGCGCCCATAGGCGAGCGTTGATGTCGGCGCCAGCGTCTAATAAATACCGCAACACATCCATGCGGTCCGGGGACTTCGAGGCATTCCTCGGAGCCATGCGGCCGAAGCATACGAATGGCACTGCCAAGTCTATCGCGCCTCCGGCTGCGTGCAACAGTTTGATGATGTCCAGCGGCGCCCACACGACAGCGCGCAGCCAAGGACTCCATCCATACTTTGCCTCGGCGTTGGGATCTGCGCCATGGGCAAGGAACCACTCGACAAGCTCTTTATCGTCCAGTACCCATCTGAGAGAAAAACGTTAGTAGCTGGCTCTGAAAGGCTGAAGAAAGCTACCGAGAAGATTGCGGAAGAGAGGTAGACGAACGCTAGACAAGGCGGGTCGGCGGTACTATTCGGGCGGTTGATGTCCCAGCCATGTTCGAGGAATGTTTGCCAAACCGGTAGACGGCACTTGGAGTGGACAGCCACGCTCTGTTCTGATGTGCTGATTTGAAGACCCTCGTCGAGCAGATAAGAGACAACCTCAACTCGATGGTGCTGAATCGCAGTTGACAATGCGGGCTGCAAAGTCATAGTCGGGTAATTCTGAGGGCCTGGAGGCGGCATGGCTGCGGAGCCTGCGCTCTTCCATCCTCGAACGAGTGTTCTAACCTCGTCAATCCGCCCATAAGCGCAAGCATCACATAGTTGTTGCATCAACGGGTGGTCTGAGGGATTATGCGCCGCCATTTTGGCAATGTAACTAACTGTGTGCGGGGTCGGACAGGAAGAGATTTTGGAGGCTGGTCGGAAGGGAAGGGAGTTGGACACAAAATAGACTGGGTTGAAGAACCCCTCATATTTCAGCCTGTTGGTAGAAGCAGTTACATGTAGTTGTCAATGCTTAATCACAGCCCCAATGTCTGCGGGAACCGGGACGGAGGTGGGGGCGCTGGCGCGGGGCTTCGGGGCTTCGGGGCCGCATTACAGGGCGCAAGAGCGGAGTCGACGATGATGGCTACGCTGCTGCCTACCCTGCGCCTTGGCATAGAAAAAGAAGTCGCCGTACATTGAATGAGCCTGAGGTGTTTCCAGTATGTGCCTTTTCATTTCTCTGTCCACGGTGACATGCCTACGTTGTAATCGTTGGTCGGTCGGCGTCTTGGCATTCCCCTAGCCCCCACGAGCTTCCTAGGTTGGCCTGTCATCCACGTTTCCCGTCAGTGTATGCTTTCCTACCTAAACAATACCACGGAAGCAACAACTAGACGGATGACAGTGAGTTGGAAATGGATCAAATGACGATACTGTCATCGGCGTGGTCTCTACTCGATGTCTGTGAAGGCAGCACCTGCTGACCGGCGACTTGGGGCTTGGTCTCGTTTCCGCGTCTATCAGAGTCTCCACGTTGGATCAACGCCCTGAAATTCGGATCAATCGTTGAGAAATCAATTTCGTGAAGTGTATATAACCACTCGACTGGACTCACCTTGATTGGACATCGAGAACAACTCAAACACAGCAAACTCACATTGGTCAACCGATCACAGCTTCATCTCACTCTCCCATGCACAATTGTTTTCTTTCTCAAAGCTTCTTGAAATCACTACAAGATCAGGCAAAATGCAGTTCATGAAGTCGATTCTCCTCCTGGGCCTTCTGGCGGTCCAATCGCTGGCTGAGCCTGTCCGCGTTGCCCGGTGAGGACCCTGCCACTCTCGCGATTTAAGGGGACTAACATGGGGGTTGAATCTGGAGCTCTCCAAGCCCGGCGGTGGCCGCGTACCGACGCGCTGTGGCGCTCCGAAATGAGAAGAGGAGCGACCTCGTCCAATGGCCGGCGAACGGCCCAGAGGTCGACATGAGCGATCTCAAACCCGCTGGCCGTGGGGAACCGATTAGTATGAACCCTCCGAATACACCAACTCCCTCTCGCAGTGCCAGCCAGCACATCTCATTCAATTTTTTTTTTTCTTGGGAAAACTTGACCAAAAAAAAATCTATTGACGACCTTTCGCAGAGACCAATGGCCTTGCCAGTTGCATTGCAGTGGTAGTCTACAACAAGACCCCGCAGGAGGATGACCACGACAAGTGGCTCGCACACATCTCGGCAGTCGGCTGGGAGGGCCAGTTGCAGAGACTCTTTGAGGCCATGGACCTTTCTGACCCGCGCGTCATGATCATCGTTCCCGTCCCTGAAGATACCGTCTCCCCGGCCGTCATGAAACAGGTCAACGAGGACTTGATCAATGCGGTCTTTAACCAGTGGGGTGACTACGACCCCAAGGCATACGCTCGCGACGGCTCCCGCATGAACGAGGAAGGCGGCTCTCGCCTGTGGCTCGACGGCAACAATGTTGTTCACTGGAGTGTCACCGGACAGATCATTGAGCCGCGATGAAGAAGCTCTGCGAAGAGGGCCAAGTGGGAAGATGCAAATCCAACATCGTCCGGTCATGAAGGGACCAAGCAATTTTGCCGTCACTCTGCTGGGACTATTTGATGTTTCTGTCTAACGTGTGCTGGCTTTTGTTCACTTTGTTATGGGGAGGGGCTTGAAATTTCTAGTGTGTGCTTTTGGAGCGTTTGGTTTGATGGATTATCAGCGATCTTCTTTGTTCCTCCAAGTTACCAAGTACTCGTTCGCTCATTTGTGTTGTTTCAGTTTTGCATACAAAATCAATGATTGGACGTTGAAACTCTGCATCTCAAATTCCAGTGAACTGCTCTCTTCACATTGCCCAGCGAGAGCACTCGAATCCCACCCAATTAGTATGGCTCGTCTTCGCTACGCCAGGAACCACTACCTAGATCTTCCTCGCCACGCACCTCAACCTCACGTAACTAATCATCTGCCCACCCCCAGGAACGCTACAAACATGGCTCAAAACCTCGGTGACCTCCTTGACAACATCTTCCCTCTCCCCCTCCGGCACCGCGTCAATCAACTCCTTGCCCATCAACCGACACCACCCTTCCACGCCCCCCTTATCTGCAATGGTCGGCCTCCACTCTCTCTCAATCCTCTCGACCTTCCATCCACCTACCTCATTCTCCAGTGCATTCTTGAGCCAGTCCTCGTCGGGGAAGAACCACGGGTCGACCTCCTTGGTCTTCTCGATCCCGATGCGCCGCGTCACGGCCATCAGCAGCGCAGTCCGCATCTCGCAGACGCATCCTAGGCCTCCCATCTCCAGAACAAACGTCCCGCCCGGGACCAGGGCGTCGCGGATGGAGGTGAAGACGGGGATTTGGGAGCCTGGAGGTCGGAGGATCCAGTGCAGGGCTGCGTTGGAGAAGGCTTTGGTGAAGGTTGGGGTTAGTAGGGAAGGAGTCTTGGAGGTGCTGATCTTGGTTGCGTCGATGACTTGGAAACTGGACGTTAGCGTTATGCTCACAGAGACGCCACCTGTGCCAACAACTATGGACGTCTACAAACCTTCGAACTGGCAATTTGAGAGGCCGGCGTCTTCAACCAGCTTCTTGGCTGCGGTGATCATGGAGGGAGAGGCGTCGATGCCGTGGAGGGAACCTTTGCCCCGAGCAAGGATCTTGCCGAACTCGACATCAAGAATTCCATCTAACACTATGTCAATATGTTTTTGACTTGTCTCTCACAAGTACTGCGGAGGAGAGAGGCAAGCTTACCACCACAGCCGACATCAAGGATGACGTCGTCCTTCTGGACATCGAGCCACCCGACGACCTTAGTCGCCAGCTTCGGCACGAAGGAGGCGGAGTGTTGATACGCCTGTGTCGTGTTAGTCGGTCATTGTCTAAGTATTGATAGATCAAGAGGGTGTGGGACCTCGGTTGTCCACTTGTCGTCCTTCTGTCCAGCCATGTTGATAGGATCTCGAAAGTGTCCGAATATGAGGTTGTTTGGTCGGCTTCGAAAGCCAATACTCCCGTGGAGTTCCGATCGCTTAAATACGCACTTGAGAATTTACACAAGTCTCTGTCGGATCAGATTACGGTCAGAAATGATGCATCCCCGCAGGCCGATCTCGGACCAGCACCGACCGCAGCCCCGCATCTCCAAACCACCCGCACACTTAGACGGCAGGGACTACCCGAAAGCCAATCAATCCAATTGCACCTTGTATCCGCGAAAAGAAAGTGGCTCAGAAATGACCAATCTCCAATGGAACGTTTTGCATTGGATGTTGGTCGCGAAATCGGCAGACCTTGTCATAATAATTGGGTTCGAGGTGGCTACATTATGGACTCAAACAGTTCCCTCCGGCTTCTCCCCCGCAAACGCGGCGTTCAGACTTCCCAGACAGGGTACTAATCAATCCCAAGAAGCTGGTACTTGTCATCGCCTAACGCGTCCTCGACCCTCTTCATTACGGAAAGCACCTTCTCCTCTTCCAACCTTCTTCCCACAACCTGCACGCCGACGGGGAGGCCGTGCATGTCCTTGGCGTTGTAGTGCTTGTAGGCTCCCTGGGCGATGCCGTTAAGTTTCTTGACGTTGAAGTCCGCGGGAAGCTGGTCAAGGTCCTTGTCCACGTGCGTGACCGGAAGGACGCCGGCGGTGTAATCAAGCTAGACGATTGTCAGACGATATTGCCACCACGAGTGGAAGAAATACTCACCAAGTTGAAGAGGAAAGTGTACCCGCAGCTGCTGCAAGCATCCTTCATACCATCATGGGGAACAGCGGGCGTGGCATTGGGCGGTGTGATGAGGAAATCGACGTTGACCCTGTTCCACCAGTTGAAGTAATCGAGACGGTGCTTTTCCCTCTTCGCGACGAGCTTCCAGTTCTCAAAGGCCGTCTGCGGACGCCAGTCCCGGATCAAACCAGCCCAGATATCATCCCGACGAACGTACTTGACCCACAGGTAGTAAACGTACCGAATCGGACTGGGCAAGTTCATGACGAACTTCATTTGGGCGGCACCAGGGTCGTTCCATTCACCTGTGCGGAAGAAGGAGCTGAACATTTGACAGCCGTCGGCGTTTAGCGCCAGAGAGGCAGTCTTCAGCGCTTCGTAGGGTGAAGGCGGCGTAACCTCGAAAACCTCGTGGCCTTCTTTCCGCAGTGCGACTTCGACCATTTCGAGAGCACGTCTGCACGCAGGACTCGGGTCGACCACACCATCAGTGCGCATCACACCGACCCTGAGTCTTGACTTTTCGAGATACTCTTGCTCGATCGCGTACCTCCAGGCAAGCGGATGCACCGTGTAGTCGTACTCCCACGGCTCCATGCCGATGACGGCCCGAGTGAAGTATCTCAAGTCGTCCAGGGTTCTCGTCATTGGGCTGTACACGGACGGCACACCCTCCTGGCCGGGCATGCTCGTGCAAAAGCCCAGTTTCGGCCATCGCCCCGTCGAGCAGCGCAGACTATAGCAGCCGGAGAAGTGAGCGGGGGCCCTCACGCTGCCCGCGACGTCACTGCCGATGCCGATGCGTCCGCCCATGGCCAGCAGCGCGCCCTCGCCTCCCGTAGAGCCTCCGGGGGAGTACTTCGTGTTGTGCGGATTTTTGCAGCGTCCCCAGACGTCGTTGGTGGACTCGAAACTGAGAAGCGTGATGGGGAGGTTGGTCTTGACGTACGGCACGGCGCCAGCATCCTTTAGGAGTCGCACCACAGGGCCATCTTCCAGCGTCTTGTTGCCCACGAAACTGCTGAAGCCGACGGTTGTGTCGTAGCCTCCTACCACGATGGTGTCCTTTAGACTCACGGGGATACCCGCGAGGGGCCCCTTCATGTCGATCGAGCCATCTTTTACCCACTTCTCCGCGTCCGAGATCATGATTTCCGTGAGGCAGTTTGTGCGCTCATGAGCTCTGAGGGCAACCTTGCCGTAGGTTCTGAGAACGTCAATTGGTTTCAGGACGGTCTTGTGAACATCTTGCACGAGCTCGGCGATGGGCTTATCAAGGATCTGATGGTCTCGGGATGAGAGAGGGCCATGACAGTCGGTTAGACGGCGGATCCTGTCCGCTCTCTCGGATTGCTTGAATTTGCTGTCATCTTGTTAGTGACCTCGGTCCTCCGGATAAACAGATGCATGGGTTTTCCAACCAGTCACGACGATGTTGGAGATAGTCGAACGGATAGACCATCTTGTTAGTATTAATGTAGGAGAAACTCAAAAGACGACAGGTGACAAGGTGGCAGCTAGCTCTCGGATGATATGAGACAGGAGAGGAGCTGTGTGAGATGACAGTCCGGAATTGAACTTGTCAAGGGAGAGAGAAGGGGACTCGAAGGTACAGTACTTACACCGGTCACGGGGGACCCCTTCCGACGCCGCGGGGAAACCCCGCCGCTCTTATCGATCCTGGGGCGAGGCACAGGGCGCACAGGGCGTCTTATCAGTTGGCCCGCTGATATCCGTATGAAACTTCCCTGTCGGGCGTTGGTGATAGTGACAGAGCGGGTCGCCCCACTTTGTTATGTCCGACACGCCCTGACCAGAGCTGTCGAGGGCCGCGGCCTGCGACAGCTGCATATTGGCTGCAGCAGGCAAGACCTCCAGGGAACTGTTCATCCAGGGACAGGACTTGCGCATTTTCCTGGCAAACAAATCAGCCAACACATAGAGAGCTATTCTGAGGTTGACGCACTTCGGCATGCACATGGCGTAATAACACCATGAATATGGTGGTATTGCAATAAGAATCAAATACTACTTTTAGTGACCAATCCATGCCCAGAATGCCTCGACCTTGTTTTGATGCTATTCTCAACTCAACACATGGGTCTCCTCTCATTCCGGTAATGATCTGCGATCAAGAAGGCTAGCTCAAGAGCCTGCTTCTCGTTCAACCTGGGGTCGCAGAAACTCGTGTAGTTGGTCGACAGATCATCCTCATCCAGACCCTCGCTGCCACCAAGACACTCCGTCACAGCATCGCCAGTCAGTTCCAAGTGTACGCCACCGAGGTAGCTCCCCTGCTCCTTGTGAATGCGGAGCGTCTCCTGCAGCTCCTCGAAAATGTCGCGGAACCGGCGCGTCTTGATGCCGGTTTCCGTCGAGACCGTGTTGCCATGCATAGGGTCGCACTGCCAGACCACGCAGCGGCGGTACTCGCTGTCCTCGACGGCCCTGATGTGAGCGGGCAGCAGAGCGCGCACCTTTGCTGCGCCGTAACGCGTGATGAGGGTGATCTTGCCGGGCTCGCGGTCCGGGTTGAGCGTGCGCAGCAGAGCCAGCAGGTCACCCGTCGGCGTGGTGGGGCCGACCTTGATGCCGATGGGGTTCGCGATGCCCCGGAAAAACTCGACATGTGCGCCGTCAATCTGTCGCGTGCGGTCGCCGATCCAGAGGAAGTGCGCCGAGGTGTCGTAGTACTCCTTCTTGGTCTCGGTGCCGTTGGCCGTGGCGGTGGTGGAGTGGCCGTTGAGTGTGGGGCGCGGCGCCGGTGTCTCCAGCAGGCGGGTCAGCGGCTGCTCGTACTCGAGGAGCAGGCCCTCGTGGCTGGTGAAGAGGTCGACGGTGTCGAGCTTGTCGCTTTTGTCTGCGCCGATGGTGTGGAGGAAGCGGAGCATGTCGGTGAGGGAGAGGACGGCCTCGGAGTACTTTCTCTTGAGCTCCGGGTCCCGCACATGGCCGAGGCCCCAGTCCAGCGGTCTGTGGAGATCGGCGATGCCGGACGAGAGTGATGCCCTGATGTAATTTAGTGTTGCCGATGAGTGTTGATAGGCCCTGTTTATTTGTTAGTGGCTTATTGAGTCTTTGCTGGAGTAACCTACTTGACGAGTCTTTGGGGATCAATTGCCCGCTCATCAACGTGGAAGCCGTTGAGAATGTCGCCCCGGAAGGACGGCAACTCGACACCGTCTACCATCTCGGTCGGGCTTGATCTCGGCTTCGCGTACTGTCCAGCCATGCGTCCGATGCGGACTACGCGCTTGTCGGCACCCCAGATGAGAACCAGACTCATCTGCAAAAGCAGCTTAATCTTGGACTCGATGGCGTTTTGCTCGCAGTAGTCGAAGAGCTCGGCACAGTCACCACCCTGCAGCAGGAAGGCCTCACCCAGAGCCACATCGCGGAGGTGCTGTTTCAGGGCCACGATCTCCTTCGGATGAACGATGGGCGGCAGGCGTCCCAGTACCTTGACGGACTTCTTGAGAGCACCCTGATCTGGGTAAGCGGGCGCCTGCTTGATGGGTTTTGACCGCCAGGAATCAGGCGACCAAGTTGAGGAGGAAGACATGGCGGTGTTTGTGGTGGCTCACTTATTTTGATGAAGTGAGTAAGTTGGTGAGCGAGGTAGGTTGGCAGAAACACAAGTAAAGTATAATTTGCACACAAGGCGCAAGAGAGCGAAGTCAAACGGATGCAAAATTGCTCGGAACCAATGACTCTTTTGAGAGATACAAATTTCGTGACTCAATCTTATTCAGAACGGGACTACGAAGAGAGGAGGAGACACAGCATGGATAATGTGGCCAAATTTGGGGGTGAATTGGAGCAGAAAAAAACGGACCTGCAACGCTGCACGTCAAATTGACCAATGATAATAGTCAAATAGCGCCATGAACAAACATTTGCACTTGGACCAATTTCCAAGGGCAACTATGCCGAGGCCTACCGGACCTACCCAAATTGCTCACCGTCGGTGAAGGGACGGCTCACTGTGACCCCTCCCCGCCCCCACCTGGCGGGGAGCTGCCCCACCGCAAATTCCGCCTGCGGTGCCCAGTGCGCTCAGCTTGGTGGTTCGTGCTGTGTCTATACGATCCAGCAACACACCTCACAGTTCCATCCCGTTCTTCGACCACCCGCAGCGACCCAAACCGTCGACCCGAACGAGCATTCCACCGAAGGAAATCGACAAAATGTCCGAGAAGCAGCCCCCGGCCGTCGTCGAGGGCGCTACCGCCGGTGACGTCGAAGAGGAGGTCCAGCCCGCGAAGTCTGCCGAGGACCGCAAGGCCGCGTCTGCGCTCGCCAGTCTCGATGCCCGCGGCGACGATACATCTGAGGACAAGGTCGATGCTGAGGCTGCTCAGAAGGCTATCAAGGGTCTGGGTGGTGCCACTGCAACCAAGAAGGAGGTTAAGAACGTCAAGGTCGACGCTGCCGACGTGGCACTACTGGTTAGTCTTTTCGTAGTCTGGACGGTGTCATCACGATGCACAGCCAGGCATAGGCCCGGCAGAGAGACGGGACAACAAGACGTGAGAAGATACAACGATTTGCTGACGCAGACTTTCCAGGTGGACGAGCTTGAACTCACCAAGCCCAAGGCAACCGAACTGCTCAAAGCTAACGACGGCGATGCGGTCAAGGCGATGAAGGCTTACGTTAATGCATGAGGGATGGTTATCGGCTATGGGAAGCCCGGCTATAGAGTTGCAGGTCTAGGTTGAGACATAAGACTGTTCATGTTATACAATGGTACGTCAGCCTCGGCCTGTCACTCGAACAGCAGGCTAACCTCGGACCCAGATCTGATGACCCAAAACTCAAATTTGAATTGACATGAGGGACCCCCATGCTCTTTAGTATTGAAGGCTACTTATGGCCTCGTCGCGACCTCAGGCTACACTAGTGGCATTGCACGCGTACTCCTCCCATTGTCTTGCCCCTCCGTGACACCGGACGACCAGCTGGATCTATTGTGAAGAACTCCATCCAGAACCCTGGACATAAGGCTTTTCTAGCCGTTTGTTTGATCGATCATGTCTAACATACTAGCCCCCTCTTGACCTCGGCATAATGTCCTCCATCTTGACACACGTGGGCTCCCACAAATCCGTATCGTCTCCCATCCAAATCGGACCACGTGCCGGCATCCCATACCCGGGGCGAGTATGGTTTCCACCGGCCCCAGGTCCACGCCCCCCATGCGGCGGCGGCGGTCCAGGGCTCGGCTCCGTGCCATTCCCCGGACCATCCTTAGGCGGCGGTCTCGGCCTTCTCCCACCCCAAACCGACCTCAGCAACGGCCACATGGGAATATAGCACCGCTCATCCCACCCACAAACCCTGTTACACCTGATGAACTCCCCCTCCCATCCAACCCAAGCCCTCAATCTCCTAACGCCGTCTTCCCACCGCTCCCCCAATCTCACGAGCTCAGTCGACGCCCCCTCTTCGAGCGCATACCAAGCTCTCTCAACCTCAAACCCGACCTCCAACAACACTCCACAGATACCGCCCATGACCTCCTCGACTGCATCCCTTAAATCCATCTCCCTCAAGCTAAGTCTCATGTCTACCAACAGTCTCGTGTACCGATACCGACACCTCGAGTACGTCTCCCCAAACAGCGGCCCCTGGACATCCCACGTCTCTGCGTCGATCTCGTGAGGATACTCCAAGAAGGATACCAAAAACATGTGACTCTGCCCCCTCAACCGGTACAACCACTCCTTCACCTCCGTCATGTTCGTCGCATCCCCGCTCCAACGAGCCGCTTGTTCCAAGAGCATCAGATGCCCGGCAGTCCTCTGCACAATCTCGCTCAGAGCGCCCACCCATTCCATCCCACTGCATCCCTCACCCTTTAGAACGTCCCTCAACATCACCTCCGTCTCCTTTCTCACATCCTCCGCAAGCTGCCGCGTCGCGCCCTCGAGATGGTGAAACCTTCGCCTCCTCCCCAACTCATTCAACGCCACGCTCTTATTCCCGCCCTGATCCCCGACCCAGTATCCCTCCTCGGTAAGATTCAACCTCTCCTGCTCCTCCTTCACAATCGACCCCCAGGCCTTCGGAGAATACCAACTCGCGATCCCGCACGACAACACCTTGGCCCGCGTCTCCCCTCGCCCGGGTCCCATGCCGGTAGATCCGTAATGCCACGTCGCAGACGCGAACCACCCCCACCCCTGGCTCTGCAAGAACGGCTCCCGGTCCACGGGGCCCATGATGCTGCGCCAGTTCGGCGGGACGGCGGGGTTCGAAGGGCTGACCGGACGATTCGTCCTCGTCGGCTGCGGAGGGAGCGGGTAAACCGAGGTGGGGTCATCGTATCCGTCTTCTCTGGCGGCATTCGCCCGCCCCCTCGCCCCTGTGTTTCTCCTTTGCCCATCCTTCCCACCATCTCGGATCTGCGGCGCCGTAACGTTGCCCCGACTCACCAATCTCAAGCTCTCGCTCCCGAAATTGCACCAAATCAGCTCAAACCCCGCATTCATCCTCACGACCCCTTCAAACCCACCAGGACCACCGAGGCCTCTCTCGAGCAGCCAGTCACACAGGCCCATGGCTCTCTCGTACTCTGGTTCCAGACCCCTCCACGGGCCTCCTCCTCCGCCATCGGGCCCCGTGACGTTGCCGTAAAGATGCAGCATCTGCGTGTCCAGCTGCCCCAGCCCCATCAACGCCGCGGACTCGCCGTCGAAGTAAAGCGCCTTGACGGGACGGGTGGTCTGGTAACTCAGCATGAAGCTTTGGCGGGTACTACCCATGATGCCGTATGCCATCTCACTAGATACCGACCGGTCGTCAACACACTCTCTCCTCTACACAAACTCTCATCAAAGATTTCCTCTTCAACGAGTGCATGTGGGAAATCCCGGCAATCGAGGAGAGGGAAAAAAAAAAGGTTAAAAAGAACCAACTCACACGTCAAACGCAAGCCACTCCGGACTCGGCGCAGCCTCCGCGTCCATCCGCCCGTGATACAGCAACGTGAAAGCCGGAATCTCCACGGCGGCCATGGTATGCCCGTTCGGAAACACGGTGTTGCTCCACTGCTGCAGCAGTCCGTACGCCGACGCGAAGAGGTGCGGCCTCGGCGACGAAAAGTTGAGTCCCCTCTGCCAAACACCGCCGTGGCCGCCCGTCACAGTCGGCAGCGGCGTCGTCTTTGCTCCCGGGAACCCGGTCTCATCCCGATGATGCCCGAGAGGCTTCTGCTCCTCCTCGGCGACGCACCGCGTCAGTAAAAGGCAACCTGTCACAATGGTCTGCCAGTACATTGTAAATGCATGATCTGAGAAGAAAGAAAATAGAAGATTGTAGAGGCGGAGGTGAGGACTCCAATCTTTCGCCACATATACGGCACGGACTTGCGGTGGTATCAAGTGTCGGTCCGTTATCAAGCCATTCACGCCAACCCAAGTCAAGATTCCGATGCGGTTGGCCCAATCAAACGAACGCGCGGCCGGCATGCGTCACCTTGTCAGATTCGGGACAGGGGTCGTAGTAGCTTGGAACCTCACAATGGACAAATGTCTAATCTCGGAATGTCAGAAAGCTCAAGAAATTACGGCGACGTCGGTAGGACAGCAGCAAGGATGGCGAAAATATCAGCCACAGAGTACCGAAATAGACAGTTCGGAATATCGTTGTGAAGAAAAGCGATGCTGCCGCGGTCGCGTTTATTGTGACGTACAAGCCAATCCCGTAAACCTAAAAACCGTTGCCAACTTCCGTGTCCGTATCCTTATCCATACCAACGCCATCTACAATGATCAAAACAAGTTCCATCGCAAAAGCCATAGTCAATATGCTGACAAACAAGAACAGTTGCCAGCACCAAATGCTCATTTCCAGGCCTTGGCCAGCGGGCTTCCCACCTTGGGAGCGAATTGCAAACTCTTTCTACGAGCCGCCATCAACCGTTGCATCACGGTCTCATCCTTCTCCTTTTTCAAGATACCATCGCCCATCTGGGCGAAGTTGTTGGGCTTAGGAGGGCAAGTCTGCATAAGCAGAGTCTGGGTAGGGGAAGAATCGTACTCAGTCGCGCCAGGTGTCTCGGGGGTGACGTTCGCGGCGTAGCGAGCAAGAGCGTCGGGGGCCGGAGTGACGGGCACTGGAGACATCAGACCCTCCCAGTCCGTCTCGTCATCCTCGGCTTCATCGGAAGGAGTGTGTGTCCAGACAGTGCTGTCACGTCGGTTCATTGGCGTGTTCGGCGCAGTCTTCGCATCGCGTCCGCCCTTGACGGGAGATGGAACGAGCAAGCCATTCTGGTTCGACAAGCCCGTGGGCTCCATGCTCTTTCTACGGCGACCGCCTCCACGAGGAACCAGGGAGGTCTCGATAAGGTACGGTTCCTCATCAAGCCACTTGTTTTCGCGCTCACAACTGGTGATTATTAGCATCATGAGTAACTCACAATAACGAAGGGAGAAACTTACTCAAGCACCCAGGAAACGCCAACACACTGAACAATGCCCTTGGATTCTCTGACCTTTTCCATCGTGCGCTTGCCACCATCTTTGAACACGACGTGGGTGATGCCAATCTTAGAAGCATCGGTGTTCCCAACGGCGTTCGGGTTCCAGGCCCATGTCTTGACGCATCGAGCTCCCATTTGGCCAAGCAGCTCAATAAAAATGCTGCTGGCGTCCGCTCCCTCGGTCGTGTGCACGTCAACGAAGACGATGGCGTTACTAAGAAGTCCGGGGTTGAGGTCTCGGCGAGGCGTGCGAGCCGGCGTTCCGAGTGACGACCATACATCTGACTTGGCGGGAGTGACAGGGGCAGACTCAGGCTCAACTGTCTCGTCCTCGGCCTCGGCCTTGTTCTTGCCGGGCGAGTAGGAAATGACAGTAGCATTCCTCTTAAGATTCTGAGTCGGGCGACTGGCCGGTAGTCGGGAGATGCTGGCAGAACGCTTCTTCTTAGGACGGGGAGTAGAGTCGTCGGCAGCCTTGAGAGGAACCTTGGAGACGGTGTGGAATTCACGTGTTAGCTGGCGGTTGGGCGTGGTCGGGGGAACAAGACCGCCCCCGTGCATCATGGCAGGGTCGACCGGCACTTCGTTCTCGTCACCATACTCCTGGCTAGCCTCGGACAAAGTGTCCTCAAAGCTGTTGGAATTATTGACGATATCATCCAACTGCTCAGGCTCCATCAGAGACATCTCATTCGCCTCAGCAGCGAGAGCCATATCCTCCTCAGTGACCATGACATCATCGAACTCGACATCCTCGCTGGCTGCAGAAATCTCGGCCTCGATGGCAGCCTCAATCTCGTTTTGCGCTTCCATGTCGGCGCGAACAGTCATCTCATCCTCGAAGTAAGTGCTTCTGAGGGGGGAGTCGTAGGGGCGTGGAGTACCAGCGACAGAGACTGCCTCCTTGGAAGCCTGCTTCGCTTCGATAGCAGACTGCTTGGAAACCTTTGCAGGGCTTCCGGCAGACCAAGCGTTGAGCTTCTGAGCCAAGGGAGTGAATCCCATACTGGATGCCCTTGGCTTGGAGGGGTTCTGGCGAGACTTGGCAGGAGAAGGGGTAAGGGGAACAAATCTGTGAGCCGCAGACATACGAGAACTGCTGGCAAGCTCGTCATCCGAATCCGAATCCAAGTTATGGTAGGGATCCATATCTTTCTGGCGAAGACCAAAGATGTCGGAAGTGGCGTTCGCCTGAGCTGAGGGCTGGAAATAAGGCTCGGCGTCAACCATCATAACCTCTCCCTCAAATTCAAGGACGTCATCTTCAACAGCCTGGGTAACAACATCCTCTCTGGGAGACACGTAAACCTCCTCATGCTGTTGGACCATCTTGACTTTCTCCGTGTCCAAATGATCCTGGGAGGCTTCAAGATCGGGCATGTCCTTCTTGAAAGCAGGATCGGCGTGTCTGGGGAGGACAGCTGAAAGCCGGCCAGGGAATTGCATGGGCTCTTCCAGGTGGATCGACTCGTTGAGCATCGCCTCTGCAATCTCATCGAGCTGCTCATCCTCATCATCGACATGGTCAGTTTCCTCCTCCATGAGCTTCTCGGAGGAACGCTTCATAGGGGGGAGAGCCGTAGGCGTGGAGAGAAGGAGGGGCTTCGTCGCGGGTGACTGCATCTCCTCCAGAGATGCCTGGGGCTTAGCGAGACCCTTAATGGGTGACACAGGTCGCTTAGCAGGCGAATGGAGGAGAGAGGCCTTCAAGTTGGAGACCTTTTTCTCCTCGCCTCCAGCCGATGGTAGAGCGAAGGGTTTGATAGCTGACTGAGGACGTTTGGCGGGAGAGTGCAGGAGAGAGGCCTTAAGCGGAGTGGGGGCGGCACCGTCACCATTTGACTTCATGCTTGAAGAAGGCTTCAACGAGATGCCCTCGACCCGCTTGGCTGGGGACTTCATGGAGTCCTGATAAGGAGCCGCAGGAAGTCTCTTGGCAGGCGAAGCGAGCACGTTGGTAACCTCGTTCTCATGGGTCTCCGTCTCAGCATTCTCGTCGTCATGATCCTGCTTGGAGTCGGCAGGGTTCTCGACCGGCTTCAGGTTAAGCTTCTTGGACGAGCCAAGAACGCTGGTGGGAGGCTTGGTGGGACTCTTCATCATAGGCCTGGGGGGTGTGCTGTCGCCAGCCAGCTCGTCTTCGGAGCAGTCGCGAGACATGGGGATCTGGGTGACCTTCTTAGGGCTCAGGGGGGTCTTCTCGGTCTTCGTGGCGGTGGCGGTAGTGCGGCCTGTTCGAGGGGCCTTGGGGACGGGGGGCTTTCGCACCGGCCTGGCTCTGAGGCCAGTGGCAGCTGTGGAATTTTCGGCCATCTTCTTGCTTGCGTCAGGAGCGATGTTTTCCTTCTCGGGTTCTTGGAAAGTTACCGTCTTCTTGACGGCGGGCTTGGTTGCTGTGACCGGTGCTGCGCGGGTGCGCGTCGTCTTCTTTGCGGGCTCTGCCTCCTTTGAAGCTTCCTCTGCAGGTTGAGCAGCCTTTCTTGGCCGGCCACGAGGAGCCTTGGGCGGCTCGTCTTTAAGGGCGGCAGCCTCTGGGGCAGAGACCTTTCGCGCAGCAGCTCGCGCACGAGTGGCTCTGCCGGGGGCCGAACTTGATGTTGAGGGCCCGCGGGCGGCGGGCTCCTCTGCAGTCTTCTTCGGCCGGCCTCGCGTGGTTCTCGTGGCAGGCATGGCGGACGCCGACTGCTGTGTTTCTTCGTTGTGTTCTTCGTCTTCGTTGTCGTCGGATCGGGTCTTTCTCTTCGCTGAAGTTGCTCGTGTAGGAGCCGTGGCTGTTGACTTGGCCTTGGCCGCAGCAGTCACGATTTTGGTGGTTCTCGTGCTTGTTGAGCTCTCGCCCGTCTTTGCGGCTCTGGATCGCGTAATGCGCTTGGGGGGTGATTGGGGCTCCATCCTGCGGGATTGATGAGTTTGGGGAAACAAAGATGGTGCAGAAAGGTTTTGTTGTGCTGGTGAGTTAGTAGAATGAGGTTGGCAACAGTATTGGTGGTTATTTACATGATGCTGTGATGATGAACTGGAAGGTCAAATCCAGGGACGGGCAGGCGAGGGTTTTGTTGATATGGAGCTTCGCGTAATTACCTACCGTTGCCAGGTCAACACTTTGACGGGCTCCACTCTCGGAGCGCTGCAACCCTCGCGCCGTAAGTCGCGGTCAGGTGAGTCGGCCCCAGCTGGCGACGATCTGGCAGTGAGGGGGGCAGCTGGCAAACGGTAAGGCGTTATTTGTTTTTCTTCTTTGCTGGCCCGGCAAACAAAGTCACGCAGCTTAATCACCAGGTAGGTTTACGGCGGCATCAGGGGTACGGTCATCCGGAAAACAAACACCGTGTTGATCAACAAAGCCGCCCGCGACTGTTGATTTCTGATTACAGCGGACAAGTTCGACTTCGTTGTCGGATGTTCTCCTCGAAGCAAGATGCTTCTAGTTCTTCGTCCGTTGGCTGCTCTGCCATTTTGCGGAGTTGTTGACCTCAGCTGCTGCACCCTTGCGGGCCGCATTCAACGTCTGCGAGTCGCAGCAGGGGGCATCATGATGACATTAACGAAAGCTTTGTTGCGAAATAGCAATGCGCTACAAGCGAATAATTGTGACAGCCGAGGACGAACACGATCCATTGGAAGCAGGCCGAAGGATGTCGTCAGAAGTCGATTGAGCATGGAGCCCAAAACCGGCCTCCTCTCTGCTGTCGCCAGCACTTGAGAGCAATTATACCTGTCGCAGGTCTTCAACAGAGTTTCCATAGACTCTTCCCGACCTCGTTGAAACACCTCAGCTTGCCGGCTCCCGTAAAGATTGCACTCAGAGCATGGCGAGCAAGGCACCTCCCCGCACTTCTCCTGCCTTACCGTATTCGAGGGGCCAGCTACCCTTGCCAACAGGGCACACCCTAGACGTTACCTTAACGGTAACCAGCGGTGCGTGGCAGCCACCCTCTGACGGCATGGTAATGGTCCGACGGCAGTGTAGTTGACTCGAGATCGACCAACGGCGTCACTGGGGCTTCGGGAGGCTCATGCAGGCGACAGGGCAAGGCGAGGGCGCTGATGGCACACCTTCTCTCAGCACAGAGAGAGCACGACTGCTACATATACCATGCGATAATATGCGGATGACCACTTACATCTCAAAGCCGTCAATTCACTCAATCCTGCTGAATGCTGGGCCGTGGCGGCTCAAGTATGGTCGTGGAAAATCAGCTTCGCGGATGGCGCAGGCACACGACGACGCCCGGCTTTGCTAGCTCACTTGCCGATCGATTTCCAGGCACGGTTCTTGGCCATGTCGTGTCGGCGTGTGTCTCGTCTTATCTACATGAATTCACCACTACCACTTCGCCAATTGACACGTTGCAACATTAGGCCGCGAATCCGGGTACACGCCGAGGTACAAGTTCAGAGGGCTTGAAATGTTACACCCATGACAACAATGACTGGCACCCAAAACGGAAATCAATTTGACGGGTCCTGCGTCGCATCGCCACGAACACAGACAGGCACGAGCTCCTGGAATTGACAACCAGGAATTGGACCACGTGCGGCGCTTGACCTCATCGCGCCCCGGTCGGCTCTCCTCAAATGCTAATTTCTTACAGCTGTCTCTTTGCATCATACGGACATTTCTTCAACCAAGACCGTTGGCCTTTTACTTGCTTCCGTCTTCAAAGTCTCTCGTGTGAACTCTCTACGTCTGCCGTCTAATCCGCGTATCGCCACTATCCAGGGCCCACGTTTTATACCGCCCTCTATTAGGGGAAGGCCGGCCTTGTTGGTGTTCCACGCCGAATCGAGAACGAACGGCACCAGAAGACCGACCCTCGCCTCACATCATCAATTAGCCCAGCCGGGCGATCCGTACCATTTATTCGCTCACCAAGCCACAATGCCGC
Source organism: Colletotrichum sansevieriae (assembly GCA_026260285.1). Classification (NCBI taxonomy): domain Eukaryota; kingdom Fungi; phylum Ascomycota; class Sordariomycetes; order Glomerellales; family Glomerellaceae; genus Colletotrichum; species Colletotrichum sansevieriae. The sequence goes on along the minus strand of JAOQIF010000022.1, from coordinate 37,697 downwards.
GTACCGATCGCACCCTCCTTTTTTCAGCTGCCCAGGACGCCCAGCACAGGGCCCAGGCTGTACGAGCCTTCATCTCCCTCCCATTCGCCTGTTCGCACATGAAACCTCCCCGTACAAACTCCACCGCCGTACCAACCGTGACTCGTGAGCTGCAAAAAGCTCCGCTGCTATTGCCAACCTCTCCCGAGTCCCGTGTTGGCCTGATTCACACTCGCTTGAAAAAGACAAAAGCGACACCCGATGACCCGATCTGCCACTACTAAGCTACCTACTTCAACCTCTTCCCTCTGCTCAGCCCTCACCTGGCGAATTCATTGGAGCTAAGCCCATCCTAGCTCTCACCTCGAGGTGCTGGGTACCCACTCACTCACCCACCAACCAACTCACACACAACCAACCCGATCACATCGCCTCGTCCGCCCGTCAGCAACCAAGCATCGGCCGGCAACAGGCCTCTTCTGATTCAGAGGGAAAAGCCGGCGGCTCCCCTCGCACCCTGAACGAGGCGGCACCGCGCTCGCTCTCTCTCTCATCTCAACTCCAAGAACTCGACGTCATACCGGCCGACGCCAATCGAAAAGCTTCTCTAGCGCATCGGGCCCGTGGAAGGACCCGTGGTCAGGGGCGACAGTTGCTGAGTTCTATTATTACTGCTGAATATCTCCGTCTGCTTCTCGGCTCTTTTGTTCCGTTGCCGTTGCCGTTGCTCCCGATCCTGCATCCTTCTGCTTGGGACGCACAACCTACTTTATTTCGTCCACGTCTCAAGTGTGGTTCAACTAACGAACATTTCTCACTGCCATCATCCTTTGACTTCTCACTTGCCGATCGGGCGGCGCAAATCAAATAAACATCGTCACACAATGTTTCCCACATCCCTGCTGGCGCTGACAGCCGCCGTCGCCTCCGCGTGGGCGATCGATCCCGCGAAGCCAATGGCAGCCGGCCTGGCCCTGAACGCCCTGGACCCCCGCATGCTCCCGAACTCCCCCTCGGGAGGCTACGCCCCGGCCATCGTCGACTGCCCGGCGCCCCGTCCTACCATCCGCTCCGCAGCCTCTCTCTCGCCAAATGAGACCTCGTGGCTTCGTCTGCGCCGGAACGCCACCGTCGAGCCCATGCGCGAGTTTCTCACCCGCGCAAACATTCCCAACTTCGACGCCGGCGCCTACATCGACCGCGTCCGCTCCTCCTCTACTCAGCTCCCCAATATTGCCCTTGCCGTCTCCGGAGGCGGCTACCGTGCCCTCATGAACGGCGCTGGCTTCCTCGCCGCCGCCGACTCCCGCACCCCCAACTCCACCTCGGCAGGTGGCATCGGCGGTCTTCTCCAGTCGGCGACCTACCTCGCCGGTCTCTCCGGCGGCGGCTGGCTTGTCGGGTCAATCTACTCCAACAACTTCTCCTCCGTCGTCAACCTGCAACGCGGCTCAAAGGGCTCCTCTGTCTGGAAGTTCGACCGCTCCATCTTCCAGGGTCCCAAGGAGTCCGGCATCTCCATCATCAACACCGCCGAGTACTGGAACGACGTAGCCAAGCAGGTCGACGCCAAGGAGAAGGGTTTCGAGGTCTCCATCACCGACTACTGGGGCCGCGCCCTCTCCTACCAGCTCATCAACGCCACCGACGGCGGTCCCAGCTTCACCTTCTCCTCCATTGCCGACATGCCCGACTTCCAGTCTGGCTCCCAGCCCCTGCCTATCCTCGTCGCCGACGGCCGCGCCCCGGGCGAGAAGATCATCTCTTTGAACGCCACCGTATACGAATTCAACCCCTTCGAGCTCGGCTCCTGGGACCCCACTACCTTCGGCTTCGCTCCGCTGCCCTACCTGGCTTCCAACTTCTCCGGCGGCACCATCCCCTCCAACGGCTCCTGCGTTCGCGGCTTCGACCAGGCCGGCTTCGTGATGGGCACGTCTTCCTCCCTCTTCAACCAATTCATGCTCCAGAACCTCACCTCCACTGGTCTCCCTAAGTTCATCCAGGACGCCCTCACATCCATCCTCGACGCCCTGGACCGCGACAACAACGACATCGCGCAATACGTCCCAAATCCCTTCTTTGGCTACAACCCCTCTTCTAACCTCAACGCGAAGGTGCACCAGCTCTCCCTTGTCGACGGCGGCGAGGACCTGCAGAACATCCCGCTTCACCCGCTGATCCAGCCCGAGCGCGCCGTCGACGTCATTTTCGCTGTCGACTCCTCCGCCGACACGAACTTCAACTGGCCCAACGGCACCGCCCTGCGCGCGACCTACGACCGCAGCACGGGGCCCATCGCAAACGGCACCATCTTCCCCGCCGTGCCCGATGCAAACACCTTCATCAACCTCGGCCTGAACAGACGTCCCACCTTCTTCGGCTGCAACGCCTCCAACTTCACCCTCTCCGGCAACAGGAGGGTTCCGCCGCTCGTCGTCTACCTCCCCAACGCGCCATACATCGCACACTCCAACGTGTCCACCTTCGACCTGGAATACGAAACCGCCCAGCGCGATGCCATCATCCAGAACGGCTACGACTCCGCCACCCAGGGCAACGCCACCCTCGACTCCTCCTGGCCCGCCTGCGTCGCCTGCGCCGTCCTATCCCGGAGCATGGAGAGGAACAGAGAGACCGTGCCGGACGCGTGTACCACGTGTTTCCAAAAGTATTGCTGGAACGGCACGCTCGACACGCGCGACACGACGTACGAGCCCAAACTCATCATCGACAACGTCGACGCCAACAGCCCTGCTGCCAAGGCGAGCGGCAGTTTCTGGGCCGGTTTGGTCAGTGCGGTGGCCGCCGTGGTCTTGGCCATTTGAGTATGTGGATACATGTGCGACGGGAGTTCTCTTGATACCAGGGAAATTTTGCATCACAGTCACTCCCTTGGGATGGAGTATGGGTCTTTTGGGAGATAGACACTGTAACGGCCGTCATTAGCATCGTATCACGAAACCACATCATGACACAACCGAGAGACAGAAACAGGCAGTGAAAAAAGAATAGGAAGCTCTCAGATGGAGAGTTGCGATCTTTCAAAGCGAGCTTTGGGGGATATCCACTAATGCAAAGTTTCTTTCATCGAAAGAAAAATTGTCTCGGCCTATACTGAAGTTGAGAGGCATGCTCACGAGAATCCACCCGATATGCTCCCCTTGAACCCCCGGGTCCCAGTTTCCCCCGGGTCCCAGTTTCCCTCGTCGCTGGTATGAAACAAAATACCTCAATTCAGGAAGACGACAAACGCTGTATGTGTATATCGTAGCTCTTGACTCTTGACTCCGACCATGTCGTTTCGCTTTCCGTGTATCCCACTAGATGACGAGTGGGATGGTGTTACGTCGTGATATAATCATTAACGCATTAAAGCGGCCTTCCTAAGGCCAAAGATTGCGAGGGAGAGGTGGGACGAGAAAGACGAACATCGTTGTCTCGTAGTCGCCATTGAAAAGCACCGAATGCTTGGTGAAACGTATGCATCGGCGTATCAGGTGGAGCCTGTAGCCAAAATGTCGCTGGCCCACCTACCTTGCCGGACGGTAAGGACCGTCAACCCTCACATCCTTGATTCCCTCAGGCATCAGCCTCAACCACTCAGTCCAGCTATCGACATCGATGGGCTCATCGCCAATTTTGATCGACAGAATAACCTGTTGACCCTCCGAGCCAAATGGCAAACTCGTTCTCATAGGACCGATGTTGAGTGGTGCCAGAAGAATCGAAGGCAACCTGGCATTACCAGACATCTGCATGTGGAGCGGCGAGGGAAAGCTCGTGATAGTCTCTTTTTCCGGGTTCTTGTCTTGAACAAGAGATGGATAGTTGGATAGCAGCTTTGAGTGAAGCTCTGCTGCGGAGAATGGGCTTGTGAAACGTTGCGAGGCGCGGGCTTTGAGATGATCGGTTAGGACCCTGGTGAATGTGCAGCGATCCAGTGCGTCGAAGTGCTCCTCGGATACGGCGGCAGCAACCAGCTCCAACACGCCTTCTTGGCGATGCATCTTCGACGACGGGAAAAAAGCCGCGTCCATGATGATCAGAGTATCTGAACAGGCCTCCTCCAGCACTTGTTGAATCCCACTCCACCTGATCGTCTCGGCCTTATCCTTGTCCTTGGAGCTGAGAAGTGTTGGTGCCGGCGCAAAAGTCACAGAATTGGCACTTACCTGGCAAGAACCATCTCCCGGTTGCCATCCAGATAGGAGTGGCCGTTGTAGTAGACAATTTTCAAAACGTCTCGCTGGTCTCGGTCCTCCACAAAATCGGTGATCTTCCTTGAAAGCCATCTCCATGGGCTCTTGCAAGCCTCTGACGAAGATGGAATGGTGGTGATTGAAAACGTATATCGGTAGTACTGGTCAAAAACTTCTCCCAGCTCCTTGACCGAAGCTTCAACGCTAGGATCAGGGTCATCCTGCCAGTACAGCAACAATGCTTGAGCACTAGAATAGCGGCTGCGAGTGGGGCTGGAGAGGATCCTAGACACGTTGGTCTGCAAGTCTGACTTCAAGCTTTCGATGCCTGGCAGCATCGGCGGCTTGTCCAAGCGCGGGCCAGACGGCAAGGGGGTGCGAATGCGAGATTCGCTCAATCGATGCTGCCCTGGTGGTGTGGGCGAGTCGATTTCCATCATGTCGACGGGGTCTTGAGAGTACATTGGCTTCACATTGCTGCTCATAACAGGGGCCGGGCTAAGCGGCCGCTGGGCAGACAAAGACGGGGCGATGTCCTGGATCGCGGGACTGTGGGATCTGTGATATTTCCGGACAGCATCCTCCCAGGTCATATTATGATGACTGGGATGACACTTGAGAAGCGCGGTTCTGTCAGCAGGGGAGAGCAACTCATTATACAACAAGATGAGAGGGGCGGGTCAACGTACTGCAACTCGTCGGCGGCGGCAATCGTTGCACGCGCCGAGCTTTCTGATGAGGGCGGCTTTTTCTCTCTGTTGTTGTGACAAAGGACCGGTTCGCCTCCTGCTCGCGCGGACCCGGTTAGAGACGTCGGAGCCATCCTTGACATGGAATATGGATGTTAAGTTAGGAGAGGTGTCGGCACTGTACGATGTGTTGCTTGTATCCGCGGACATGTTGGTGACAGCGGAGGCCGTAGTGGCCTGAGTAGAAATGGACGAGTTGGTGTCCTTCCTCAATGGAGGTGAGGCAGACTGGCCGGGGGTGGGAGGAGGTTGTTGAGTTTGCTGCTGAGGAGGAGTCTGCTGCTGCTGTTGCGGCTCCAGCTCAGGCAGCGGTTGCTGATGCTGCTGCTGCTGCTGCTGCTGTTGCTGTTGCGGCGGTGGAGAAGAGCATTGAGGCTGAGGCTGCTGATGCGCCAGAGTCTGTTGCGATTGAGGCTGTTCATGTTGCGACATGGAAGGCGAGGCGGTTTGGGGTCTGTTTCCAGACTCCTCGCTGCCGTTCTTCGGAGGCGCTTCCACCAGACTCGGAGCCGGATGCATGCTTGCCAAATATGTTTCTTGTCCCTTTGTCACAGCAGCAACTGCGCTCGACCCATCCTCGGTGTGCGTGGTGAAGGCAAAGGCGTGTATGGCGAAAGCAGAAAGATAAAGAAATAAGAGGGTGGCAAGAGAGGTCCCCAGCCCAAGGCGTATCCTCTCCGTTGCCCGTTTCCTCTCGCGGCTTTTCTTTGTGTGTGAATCGATGTCGGGCAGATTGTGTGATGAGCCCCACCGAGATTCACCGACGCGAGGTCGCGAGCAGAGAAAAAGTGAGGGGTTAAAAGAAACGGGTCCTCGGAGGCGGGGAGCAACCCAACAGAGAATGCGCCGAGGTGGGAGAAGGGTCAATTGAGGGCCGAAAACCAAGGGGAATACACCGCAGAAAAAGCAGGGAACTTAAAGATAGACAAGATGCCCTGGGTATTTGGTTTCGGTGGACGGGCGTTTTCAATTTGCAGTGTCCAGGCCAGACGTGTGAAGGTGGGAGGAAGAGGGCCGAGGCCGAAGACGACGAATGAAAAATTAAGGTCGGTCGGTCAGGATTTAAGGGTAAGGTAGGTGTGCCACTGCGAAAAGGCAAGGTAGCTAAGGTATGAAGTGCTTTTGCTTCTACTTCTGCGGTGAGGTGTGTGTGTCTCTGAAGGACGTGCGCTGAATGCCGGAGAGGGAAAGAGGGAAAAACGCACTGGCCAACGCCAATTCACGGTGAGGTAGGAGGCAAGTATCTTTCTTCCTTCTCAGCGCGGTAGACGAGGGCGGGCGTGAGAAAGCAGAGACTTGGGAGGGCAAGTGAAATGTACTTCGGGCCAGGTGCCGGTCAGCCCAGGCCGGGACGGGGTTGGACGGCGACGATTCACGAGGATGAAGGTCGGGGACGCGGGATTGGATTGGGTGTGGTCACTGCACCTCTTGGGTTGAGGTGGGAAAGAAGTGACAGGTGGGATGGATGAGAGAGACACGCAGGGAGTGCGCGTGTAAGGCAGGGCAGAGGTCCTGGTTGTTGAATCCTGGCTTCTGGGTTCTGGGTTTCTGACTGAAATGATGATGATGAGCGCGTCCAGTAATCGCAACTTTTCTGATGGGCGGGTCAGCGTGGTGTCTCTGATGCTACCTTAGGCCAGAAACATCTGTTCATGCTCGGTTGCAAGTGTTTTCCGCAGGCTTCTATCGTCGAGTTTGCTGCGGACTCGGAAGTTGTTTTGGTGTCAGTGTTGCACTGCTGCTGCGATGCGCTGCTGAGAGCTAGACAGATTCCCCGCAGAGTCCCGGGGCCTCGTGCGTTGCAGGACAAGGCAGTTTCTGATCCAATAGACTGGCTGAGTGATAATTTGGTCTTGAAAACTCCCCTTGCCAGCATTGCGTCTGTTAGTCTTTGTCATCTTTTCTTCTTCGTCCAAGGTTTGGTGCTCACCTTGAATATCTGTTCAGCTCCCTGTTAGCGTGGGGCACAAACTTTGAACAAGCACGAGGCAATATGAGCAGCAATAGTGAACGGCTTACTGATGACAGCGAGAAACGGCGGTCGAGATTCACAATTGAAAAAGAAAGCTGAGGGAACAACGTTGGTGTCAAGAAAAACGAGATTCTCGGGTACGAATACTACTTTAGCTCAGTTACCTTACCTGCCTCACCTTACCTGTAGGTACGCAGAGCCAGATGTAAGGTCGCACGACCCAGCCCGAGGAAGAGTCCAGTCCAGTCCAGCCCAGCCCAAGGCAATGCATTGCACTTTAACCCAGCCAATCCATCGCGCATCAATCATATCAAAGACGTGCCATTGACAGACCTGAGGACTAAAGACAATCGTCTATTTCCATGGTGGACTAAGATGGAAGCCGCACCCGCTCCGTACGCGACGAGACCGCACATGCACTTAGACCCGAATCCATCCGACGTACCTTACCTGAGTACCTTACCTAAGGTAGCTCGATCTGTCATGCCCAGCGAGGCGCTTGACCCGGCACTGTTTTATTTTTTCCTTAGACCCTTGTAGGGGAAGGAGGGTAAATGAAGTGTCTTGGGTGGACAGCAATCCGTACCCACGCGCCAATTCTGCGGGAGGTGGGAAGGGAAGGTGCAAGGTGAGTAGGATGACCACGGGCTGCTCGCTGCACCGCGCGGGGCGCCTACCTTTCTGGAGCCGGCAAGGACAGGAAAGAGGTCGCTCTTGCTCGCCAGGTAAATCACAATACCTTTTTCCAACGGTGAGTCTCGAGTAGGCAGGTAAGAACCTGGAACTAAGGTAAAAAAAAAAAAAAAAAAAAAAAAAAAGGCATGAGACCTGGCCCAATCTGACCGACTTCTAATTAGCGGGACCTCTTCCCGGTAACCCGCCGCGACCTGAATCTCCGCGTCTTTCAGGTCCTTTTTTGTTCCCATCATTTTTAGCCTCTCCTGTTTCCTCTCGTCTTGTCTCGTCCCGTGTCCTCTCCCCTTCCTCCCCGCGATCCACTTCCGATCTTAACGACATACTTGAATCGAGCAAAATTATGGGGATGCCATCAACTGGTTCGCTCGGTTCAACTTGGAACATTGCGACGCTGGCCCCCAACCGCCAAGGGCATGCTTCTCAAGAACTGCATGGGATCGGAATAAACAGGCTTCGCTTCGAGAGACTGCCAGAGACAAGCAGCTTAAGCGGCATGGGTTCGCAATGTCAATGAGGAGGACATAACTCGTCCATGGCCAGGACCAAGAGCGAGAGCGACATGCCTGAACATTCTCGTACGCGAGATGCGCATGATTTCCAATGACAGATGTTTCGGGCACTCGCGCAGACGGCGACGAAGCCAGTCAGATGCAGTCAAGCCGCCCGTCACTCAAATCGGCCCGCCCGACGAACTTCAACGACAACTCGCTCACCGACCCGAGATGGTGTGTGCGTCTGATCTCGGTGTCTCGGCTGGAGAAGCAACCAGGCATGGTCCCGTCCCTTGGCATGTGCGGATTTGCCCACGGAGAAGCGCGGGAAGACTGAGGTGTAATATGGTCCGTTTAAGCCATAGTTCGATCCCCTAACCTCTCGGGCAAGCCAACATCCATGCATCTATCTCGTGCCACTTTGATATAGAGGACTATGAGATGAAGGGAATGGTGGCTTCTCTACCTGCCCATGTCTGTCTCTCTGCCCGACGAAATACGTGAACAGCGCGCAGGGGAGGTAATAGCTTTACCTTTTTCCGTTTTGGGACAGCAGGGCAGTTGACGAAGAGTGGCTAGGGAAAGACGACAAGCGCCTCTGACGACGCAAAAAGCGAGCCCATGCCCATCAGGGTTTGCAATGGCAAGATCAAACCGTCAATGGTCAATCGCGAAAGACCTCATGTCATGCGCACCACGTGGACCCTCTCCGGTCCCTGTCCCCGTCTCCTTCGCGCCAGAAGACTCTGCCTCGCTCAGCAGATGTGGCTCTGCACCGTGCTGCGCTGCAACCGCACTGTACTGTTCCGCCTCCATTTCAGAGGTCCCGTCCCGCCCACCGAGTAGCAAGATCGGTTAGCTGAGTCGCTCACCTTCGGGCTCCAGGGACCCAACTTCAACTCGACGCCTGGGAACAATTGGAAACCGTCAACTCGAACCCCACCGACAGGGGGCCAATCGTCTGGTTTGACTTCTAATTATCCGCGCCTTAGTCGGACATCAATAGCCCAACATCAGCGAGGTACGCAGCGACCATCCATCACCTCGGAAGTTGGACCTCGGGCTCTCGTCATTGAACATGCTAACCCAATGATCATTGTCAAAGTCTTCCGAACACTTTCTTAGGCCTCAATGCGGCACGGCTTCTTCTCCGTACAAACCATTCACGTCTGCTCTCACCTTGCCCAATGGCATCTCTGCCTCACCGGGACATACCGCCAGCCTCACCGCAACTCTCCATCCGATAGGTCTCCGCACTAGCACCTGGATGTTTGTTTCCTTTCGACCCGGCTCACAAATCATCCATCGCCTCTCAATCCCGCCACGTCTGCGCTTCCCCTCGAACGAGATGAAAGCCGTAACATTCTGCTGCATGCCTGCCTAGATAATGCGCTGGGACATACTATTCTGCCCATGCGATGCAACGGTCTAAACATGCCATGCCATGCCCTTGCCGACCTTAGTCTGGCTGGCCTCGACATGGGTCACGGGTGAAGTCCCCATCGTTCGTCGTATATCTCGATTCCCGACACAACACCGGCTCAACACCGGCAACATCGCAGTTCTCTAACGGTGACCAGCCACCTGTCAGGTCATACCGTGGCTCTGCTTCATACTGGACCGGATACATCAACACTACCCCGACACGCGAGTCCCCACTCCTTCGGAATGTCTGTTTTCGTACTCCCAGGCTCTCACGCCGAGTCGGCCGGCCTGACACCGTCGCTGTGTGTCTATGATTAGCGGCATATGCACGACACACAGGCGAGCGCTCGCTGGTGGGATTCGCGCTTGAGATAGCCGTCGCGCCGTCTGTTTCTGTCGCCCTGCATGGCATGTGCAGGATAATAACGGTCGACATCGACAGCCGAACCTCTTGGCGCCACAGATGTTCAAAAGCTGCATTCGACTCAGCCAGACAGCTCGCCCCGCCAAAGACGTGCTTTCAATATCACAACAATTCCCTAGCAATGCCATCGAAATCTGACTATACACCCTTCCACAACATGAAGAAAAGAGGGTGGCGGGTGTGGACAGCGGATGGCACATCTCTCCTGGTCGGGACCCGGTGAGCCAGAGGTTCTCCACCCTTCCGGGCTCGTTACTTGTCTCGGTCTGCAATCCTCCGGCCACTGAGGATGCGGCCAGAGATGGGGGCGACGACTGTCGTCGAAGATTGGGGAGGAAGTGAGAAAGGTCTCAAATCCCGTGCGCGGTGAAGGAACCCGCAGGATGGGTTGATCCACCACCAGTGGATTGGCCAGCCTCCGATATCGCACTTTTCCGCTTCTGGACTGGTTCGGGGACGATGCGGGCAATGGTGGGGGACGGCACCGCGGACGCGAACGGCCTCTACTCGGTCGCCGCCCGGCGTATCGACGACAGATGAACCAGTCAGTTCAGCCTCAGTCACCTGAACACAATCTGACACTGACATCCCGTTCCGCTGGTAAGACAAGCCTCGTTGATTGGGCGAGGCTGCGGGATCTAAATGACACTGATTGTCTCTGTGGTCAGTGTAGACTGTCGTACAGAAAGCCGGATCGGTGAAGGCAGTTAGGTTTGAGGCTCAAACTCACCTGACCGGCGAACCATATAGGCCGACGTGTAGTTCATGTCGGCTTGACCTTGTGCTACCGACGGTGCAGCGCCATACGCTGTCACAAGGTAGGTCTTCGGTTGCTCGTGAAAGTGTGCATCATTCCAAAACAGCATTGCATATTCCTTGTGACGAAAGCTAGTGAGCTTCCGATGACACGAGTGATCTGCAATTCCCATCCCATAGAGATGACACAAAAAAACCAGACTTATGTTGCAGACGAAGATGACACTCGATATCTAGACTGGTGATAGACTCGCAAGATGCTGTACCTATCATTACACATTACGAACATCATTGTCCTTCCATCACGCACTCCCGTAACAGACACTATGCCACATGCCTCGAAAGCCAATGCACCTGCGAATTCTTCAGCATTGTCCTAGTCGCTTGTAATCGAAAGTCTAGCGAGATTTTTTAAAACTTTAAATCGTCGACAACTTCATGTTCAACAATGCAATTACCTATTCCCTCTTCCAATCAGCAACCCGGGCTTCAACTTCTGTCCTCGGCCTCAACTTTTGGCACTTCTCTCCTTTGCTTCTCACTCTAAATAGCTCAAACTGGGTCGGATCGTGATCTCTCCTCGAAACCCCATCACTTTTGACAGAGCTCAACATTGCTGAGGAAACAAGTCCCATGATCGGACAGATCTAATTTGGTCCCCTCAGGTTCAGAGGTTTCGCTGGCCTTCAGCGTGGTCAAGTAAGTTCTTGGGCCCTAGCATCAGCTTCTATGCCACAGCACCATATTTGTAAACCCTCTGCATCAGTACGAGATGCCGCGATTCTCGCCAATCAAACCAACAAAAATTGGCCCGTCTCAACTCGACAAGCATCTATCCCAAAAAAGTTGGCTGTGGTAGTTGAGCATTTTTCACTCGTAATACAGGTGGACTGACTTTGATCTCGAGTTTTCCCTGGTCCATGGAACAGCACAAGCTTACCCGTGCTGGTGCAGTCGCCGTCTTCCACCGGGGCTCGAACTCAGACTCAGGCAGTGTTCCCCCAAGAGGATGAGTCCCCTCGCATTGGACGCCCACGACGACTATTGAGGGGTACGTGACTTCACGACTCGTGATTGGGTTCCGATTCTGCTGCCTAACACGATTTATGTGGAAGTAGGTTAATTTCCAGCGAGCGTACCCAAGGATTTGCCAGTTTGTTACGGACTGTGAGACGAACCGATATGACCGTAGACATATCTTCACAGCCTTTGGTTCACAAATCGGACAATTCTTCTCCTTCCACAGTTGCGGCTGGCGAGCAAAATCCGCCAGTAACGCCAGCGAGGGCAGCAAGGCTACTTGGAGAAGGGAAACACGACCTTCGTGGCGCTGGGTTTGAGCGATGCTTGCGTGTTTGCGTTTTCCAACCATCATTGTCATGCCTTTTGTTCTCACATGTATCCGGATATTTATGATATCCTCCGCCCGCTGAACAATGGCGAGCTCGTGGTGAGTACTTCTCCGTCGACTTCGTGGTGAAGCGGCACGAAATTCGCTGCTGAGATGACACAATTGTTTGTTGCACTCAACCCTTATCGGGGGAATGAGCTTTTTGTGATGTTAAGAGACGACACAGTTCATATAAAGGCTTCGGCGGCTGATCAGCAAGACGTGCTCAGCGCCCTGCAGCAGTACCCTCAGTTTAGAGTGAATGTCCGCTGGGAAAGTTGCCACGAACGGTAAATGTTGACAATGCTGTGGTCGGTCACAGCCGCCCTATTTTATTCTTAGTCGCCAGAGTTACTGAATCAGTCGCTGCCACCCCTATAGAGTACTTGCAATCAGGTTGAAATGAGCATCACCCAAAGCTGGGCGCATTCACGTCAAGAGGAGGACAAATATCTTCAGGGTACGTGAAGTTCTACTGGTCATTATGAGCATGATAACTGGCAGCTGCGTCCTTTTCGTGATGCCAGCCCATCGAGTTGAGTCGAAACAGGCATCATGACTGGTTCATGCAAAAATGGGAAGCTCTTCCTGGTATCCCAGTGATGTGAAAAGTGACTGACCTTGAGACTTTTGACATAGGACTTTCCATCTTATTTGCTCCTTTTTTTTTATCTTTCACTTTTCCAGTATCCGGGCTCGACTCGTATAGTATGTAAGCAGTGGTAACATGGACCCTTGCTCTGGCACCGATAACATTATCCGTCCGATGAATACGAAGCCGTTCTTTGGGATTTGCTTTGACGTGTAGCAATAATGCACGGGAGCGTCTTCTCATCTACAAGGTTTGCGCATCAACTCAGCGTCCATACGAAGAGGAAAATAAAATCCGGCTCTGTCGGTCAGCTACTTCATGCAACCTTGGCCATAAAACGCGTCTTCTCCTCCCAGAGTCAAGTTTCAAATTTCTACCCAAGACGACTAGGTGCTTTACGTACGTATGATTTTTTCCAAGAGAGCGAACGTCTGGTATTTTTTGCATCTCCAGCCGGTCCGCTGAGTGCACACTGCCTATCATGCATTGATCGTTTTCCCTCAACCACCTAAACTTTAGTCCATCGCTTGCAACAACGGCCGTGGCCTGAGATTGGTCTCGGGGCAGGCGCATTGGGAGAAGCGCACGGCGAATCGTGTCAAAACGGCGCGCTATGCGGTTGCTCGCAAAAGTTTACAAGAACGACGACGGGTAATGTGTTGGCTTGCCTCATGTGAAATTCTTTGAAAGTTCTTGGGCTTAGGTACTCTGAACGTTTGAGAGTTGAACTTGGGGAAGAATGCTGCTGCGAAGACATGGGGGATTTGTCGGCGGACGTCTCGAAGTCAATGGCTGGTGTATTATTGTTTGTCTTACTCTAGTTGGCTGTTATAGTTTTGATACGAGGCGAAGCACCCGGGAAGGACGGATCAGTCGGGAGCTCTCACCACAGTAATCAAATGGGGTACAAAATTAGTGTCCACACCATTGCACCCGGCTGATGTTTCTCACGACCCCATGAATTGGGTTTTGCACGGCCATGCGCCACCCTTGAGAGAATCCTACGTGACCGAACTCACGGATACTGACTCCGGTCAGTTTATATGAGCATTAACCCAGCCCTCGACCGAAGCTGTGCATATTGTTTCTTACACACATTCCAAACCTGCTTTCTCAGCATTTTGGTCGTGAGAACAACCCCGAGATTCGGTCAACATGAACGATTCCAAGGGGGCCACCGTAGAGACGAGGAGCAATGCCCCTCCTCCGTACTCCCGTGGCAGCGAACATGTTCCGCAATACCCGGCGCCCAGCACGTCTCTCAGCAACACATCAGATCCCAAAACCCTGGGCATGACGAGCAAGTTCCCTCCCTTATTCAGATGCCACTATTCGCGGGAGGAAGAGTTCTACTATCTGGGACCGGTATCCAGGAACGAAAGATATTTCGCCCTTTCAGCCAGCGCCAAGATGTACGCCAGCATGCAGCCTCTCCACGTCCACAACGGCCCGAGCGAGCGGGACCCCATCATTGCCAGAGTGACACAGAAGAACGCGCGGTCCCTGGACTTCGCGGCGATAGTCACTCTGCACGACCCCCTGAACCCGCAGGCTGCTGCGGAAGAGATCGCGCTCGACAGGCCCGAGGGCGCGAGGTCCAGCGCGGTGCTTCGGTTCCGAATGAAAGTCGGCCGGAGGGGTCTCGAGGAGGAGTTCCAGTGGAGGAGATCGTCGGGGAATGAGGTCAAGGAAATCGCGCCGCACTCGACCGGGTTGAAGTTGATCAGGGTGACCGGACCGAAGATCGGGACCGGCGGTAGCAGGAGATACCGTGATCGCGGGTTCGCGAGCGACGGTCTGGAGATTGTGGCTGTCATGGCTCCCAGAACCAACATGGGGATCGCGAGTGACATACAGTTCTCGTTCATGGGCACGGGACTGGATGGGAGTTTGGGTGCCAAGTGGGAGACTGTGTCTGTTGCGACCGGGCTTTGGCTCTTTGGAATTTCACGTCGGGCTGAGACTCGATGATGCGAGTTCCGCCCGACGACAGAGTTGATACCAATACACACTTAACATTGTCTCGACACCATTTTCCCTCTAATGCATCATGTAGTTGCGGTGGTCGACACTTCAAATGCGTAGTACATACTCAATATGGCGGAAGTGACTGGAACGCATCTTGGGCCAAGTCGCTTGCGGATGCGATGGGATTCACTCGGACCAACCCCAGTCAAAGTCGAGCGCCAATGCATCAAAGCTCAAGGAGTTGTTGGTATTTGGTGGTGTCGATGAACAAGTATCGAACATGATGGTTACAGCAGGCTTAGCAGCGACATAGAAGCAAAAGACGTCTCAGCACTTATCTAACAACCTTCCCTATCAGGCACTTTTCCTATATCAGTCCACTGCAGGCCACCTCAACTAGGCACGTCCACTCGAAGGGTGTATTACTGAGGTTGCAAGCGAAGATTTCAAAAAGGCAAGTGGCGGACGTTAATCAGATACCAAATTAGTTCAAGCCACTAAGTCGAACCTCTGTGGAAGTGACTTATGTTCCGCCCAGGTTGTGAGGCGTTGTGATTAGAAGTTGTCAAGCTTGCAAAAAGGGCTGCCTAGAATTGAACTCGAGACGATTGACTACCGCAGAAGAGAAAAATCTCCTTCTGGGTCTTTTAGCTTGTAAATTCTAGAGTTCTTATTTGGGTGAGGTTGCCTGATAGAGTCAACTCTATGATCCACGATGAATCGCTGGCTCGAGACTGCCGAGGAAGCTCACAGGCGCAGTGAGGGAACGATGGAGAATTGTCTTGTACTCAATCAAATTCCTCAATGTTATCCCAGGGTGAAATTGTTTGATACGGAGGACTTCAACTATAAGTAGTTCATCTTGGCCCCAACTTGGTTCAGTTTTGACTGCATCAAGACACTCGCTCTACAGCACCGCAAATTCGAAACCTACCTTTCCATACTCCTGTGTTACAGCTTTCCAAGCATGGTACATACGCAATCACCATCCCCATTCCCACGTTAATATGCTCTCGCTACCAACTGGTGTTGAGCTTTTCGCCAGAAACCAACCGTCGTTCTTACCTCCGGCCAAGCACTCGCCACCATCAGAATCGAAGCCCAGGTATCTCAGTAATTGGTGGGTTGCTTCGGGAGCGGTGGCGGACTCGCGGCCCTCAGAGACATCCATGGTCACTTCAACCGTCTGTGGGGTGACCCGCGTCTTACTACCGCGGCCGGGCAGACGTATACAACCAACTGCAACGGCTACATTTTTGCTCTGAGGAATCTTGCGTCCTACACTTGGACCTTGCCGTAGAGCGATCGGAACGTGGCGTCTAACTCTGACCCCGGCGGCCAGGTCGGGCGCGTCTGGTACTTTGAGCCCGCCGTGCCATGGCAGCACTGCATCTTTGCTTGGTATGGACGATTCGACTCGGGCGAGAAAACTCTTTGGCGCAACTGTTAAACAAACATGATATTCTGGTATTCCTTCCTAACTTGAAAATTCTCATCTTGGGTGCGATGGATTATTCGATGCCTTTTGCGAACAGGAACCCCTTGCTCTCACGACCCGTGATCATGGTCAACTGCTCTGCGATCCGCCTGGGCTTCGGGTGGCCAGAACTATACCCTTGTTGGGAACATTAGGTAGATGTCGGTTTTGGCTGCAGACTCTATAAAGGAGTCCGATTATCTTGGTAAAAGAAATAATACAGAGCAAGGCGCCATTGACATTGATTTGCGCACGTCTGGACAGTCGCAAAACAGATTTCCCTAGCCGGCCATGCAAGGCATGAGAAGATTAGTGGTGCCGCGAGAGAAATTTGAGGTCCAAAGCTCACAGCGGTCCAGGAAGTGAAGTCGGCAACAAAGGTTGTCCGCACGGAGTTCCTCCCATTATGACCGGGGCCGAGGGGGTGGATTAGCGCCGCCGGGAGCCACTCTGCCTATCATAGCCTAAGAGCGTCCGCTCTAGATATAGAACTAGGATTACTAAGATATTAGAGCCTCTTACTACCTAGTTAATGTTACGACCGCAAACGGCGCCGTATCGCAATAGGCGGGCGGCGCGCGGCGTAATATTAGGCTATATATAGGTTAGAGGCGTTATGCGCGATACGAGGGCTTATTTATATATAAAGGTATATAATAGGAACGTGGGTCGTACTATAACTAGGTATAAGGATAGCTTCGCTTATATAATTATAAATAATATGCTTATTTAACCCTAGTTTCTAACCTCTAACTATATATAAGATCCTTATTATTATATAGTAATATAACTTATATAACTTATATATCTTTATAAATCTAAGTTACGTATTATAATAGTTATTAGAATAGCAAATCCGCTAGTATATAAATATCTAAAATAATATACGCTCTATATAGACTTAATATATTTCTAAGAAGCCTATAGAGTTACTTATAGTTATAATAACTTATAAGGGACTAGATACCCAGACCAGAGAAGCCGGAGACGCCTCGGCTAGTATAGGCTAAAGGGATAGAGAGGCCTATAGGTCTAGGGTATAGAACTCTTATAGCAAAGACTTAGTAAATACTCGCTAAAAGCTAGAAATAAAAGATCTTAGAAGAAGTAAGTAAAAGTTATATAATAATACTAACCCTACCTTTTAAGTGCTTCTACTATTAGTTTAATCTAACTATAGCTCTTAGCCCCTCGATACCTTTATAATTCTTTTGCTTCTACCTTACTTTAGGAAGGTTAGTAATAATAATAATACTATATACCTAAGCAACGCCTACTAATTAGGCTAAAGAACTTATACCTAATATTTACTAAGAGTAGAGCGAAATAGCCTGCGTAAACCTATATAAAGAAGCTAACCCTAGCGAGTAATTAGAGGATAATATAAGCTAATAAGGAGAGGTAAGAAGCTATACTTTAAGCGAGGCTAGGGGCCCTAAAGAGAACGGGCTACTTATGCTAAATACTTACTATATAGATAATAAGTATATATAGGAGAATAGGGAATATAAGACCCCTTCCTATAAACTAGACGGGCTAATAGGCTAGATATCTATAGCTATAGCTAATAGGCTAGCCTAAGCTAGAGGGCTAGATAAAGCAACTAGCTAAGTACTAATATAATAGATTATAACTATAATAGCTAACTAATAGGAGCTAATTACTACTACGTTAAGTAACTAAGCTCCTGCTAAGTAATCGCCTAAGGTTTATAAAAAACCCCCGAATTATAATATAATACGCCTTACTAGCAAATCTATTAGTATAATAAGAGAAGATTAGCTCGTTATAGTTAAAGAGGCTTATAAGCACCGCCCTAGCTGCTCTAATAGCTAGTATATCTAGTAGGCTTTGAGTATAATAGAGCATACCCTATAAATAGAATAGCGGAATTATTAGCAAATGCTTATAGACGAGTTAGGGAACTAGATAGACCCTAAATAAGAAGACTTTAGAATTTTTATAAGAAAGCAGCATATTATACCTAAGCTCTAAGAGTAGAACTACTATAATACTTTAAGATAGTGCTATTAGAAGGATAATAAGAAACTAATTATATATTAAGCTCGATAGGAGTCTATTAACTAAGTACTTAGCGAGCTAAGCATAGGTAATATAAAGGCGTACGCCTTCTTTTAGGGCCTTATTAAGATCCTAAAGGACGAACTCTTTAAGTAGGATATTAATTATACTAATATACATACTATTACTATTGCGAGTAACGTACGGCAGAGGGCATCGTGTGCGTGAAAAACGTATATATGTGTAGATATCTGTGTGAAAAGGAGGGCAGCAGAGATCGCGAGGGCAGGGGTTATATATACCCCTGCGAAGACCCCTGCTATGCGTATCTACGCGACACACCCCCCCAGGAGTGATATATTCATCGCTTCTAAAAGGCCCTACGAAGTATATATATATAGTATAAAAGAAACCGAGATAAAACGAAACTATTCCTACCCCTCTACGGAACGTATTCGACGCGGAGGAGCCGTCCTAACTGCCTACGGACCGTACTCAACGTAGGTAGCCTACTATACCTATCCCTTAGCCCCGCGGAACGTACTCAACGCTAGAGGGCTTGTCCTAACCGCCTACGGACTATACTCAACGTAGGCGGCCTACTATACCTATCCCTTAGCCCCGCGGAACGTGCTCAACGCGGGCGGCGGACCGTACTCAACGCCAGAGGGCTCTGAAACGTATCGGAGTCGGGATCCTAGGCGACGATATCGAGGGAAGTTAGGGCCTACGTGGGCTAGTCTTGCGGCGACGCGAGCGTAATAGTCGATAGCGCGGCGGTCGAGTTCATCGTAGTGAGGCTTTCGTACGCATTACTCGAGTAGCAAAGGGGATCGTATAAGTATCGTTAAAGAGCTGGGCTCATAACTATTACGAGTAACGTACGGCAGAGGGCATCGTGTGCGTGAAAAACGTGTATATGTGTAGATATCTGTGTGAAAAGGAGGGCAGCAGAGATCGCGAGGGCAGGGGTTATATATACCCCTGCGAAGACCCCTGCTACGCGTGTCTACGCGACATGTTGCGAAGTACGTACTTAAGCCACAATTGCAGCGTAGCAATTGTGGATCCACTTTTGTGCCTCATCTCATTCGCCATAGTTATAAGCCTAGTTCGTTCGTGACTCCCTGTGCTATATGCCTGAATGGTTTTGAGTGTACTATAGTTAACGGGCTAGTAGCTTATATAATAACCTAGAGACCTAGGGTTCGAATCCCACGAGAGGTGTAGAGGGCTGACTATACTACCTAGATTTTAGCGAGATATACCTAATTAGAAGGTTCGATTAAGAGTAGCAGTTCCGCACCTGCCTAGGGCGTTGCGAAACTGGGGGGTGTGTTGCGAAGTATATACTTAAGCCACAATTGCAGCGTAGCAATTGTGGATCCACTTTTGTGCCTCATCTCATTCGCCACAATTACCCTATATATATAGAGATTATAGGAGATTATAAAAGGGAGATATAGGGGAATATCCACTAGCTATTCTAAGTTATATAAGCAACTATACTTAGGCTCTCTAGACTGCCCTCATAAGAGTAGCTTGCAACCCCCTAGGTTAATAGACTTAAGGGATCGCTACCTAGAGACCCCATCCTGGAATAACTACTTAATAGATACTCGCGCAACGCCTAGCGCTAGTAGTATATCTACTAACTCCTAGGGACCCTAATATTATAACTATAAGAAGTCGCTAGTAGTATATCTACTAACTCCTAGGGACCCTAATATTATAACTATAAGAAGTATAGCTATATCTCCCCTAATTATACTAAAACCTATATATAGCTAATAGGTAGCAATTAGAACCTAAACCTAAGATAGAGTAGGATAAGTATAATTATAATACCTAGTATAACTAATACTAAAGACTTAGGAAATAAGTAGGTATAGATATAACCCTGAGGGGCACTATGCTAGAAATCACCTTAGTTCTAATAGGATAGACTATTAAGGGATAGGTATTAGCACTCCGAGTATCTAGTGAAGTTAAACTAGAAGTTAATATAGATACCTATATAATAGTAGATATTATATAAGAAGATCTTATCGAGAGGCTCTAACTTAAGGAGGCTACTAGTATTATAGCCCCTGAATTAGTAGATTTCTAGGGAAGGCCTATACCTATAGGTAAGGTCTACTAGCTTATATTCTTCTTTATAAATAGTTAAAGTTACCTATAGAAGATTTGCTAGGCTTTTATTATAAGCCCTCGCCCCGAAGGAGTAGGAGATATCCTTCTATCTAATAACTTAATAGGATAGGAAGGTATCTATATAAATACTTATATATATACCTAGTTATATAAACCCCTCTCGCTTGCTAAGCTAGAAGTAATTATCTAAGAGATTATAGAGAATAGCTAATAAGCTTATATTATATACTTAATAAGTACTATAAGCCCTAAGGAAAAGGATATAAAATCTTTAGGCGAAGATTTGCTAGATAATAAGCAGGAGAAGAAGATTCCTAGGGAACTTTAAGACTTTATTAACGTTTTTAATAAGGAGAATATAAAGAAAGTTCTAAGGCTAAAGGGAGTAGTATACTATATTAAACTAAAACCTAGTAAGGAACCCCTATATAGACCTATATATCCTATATTAGTAGAGTAGTTATAAATACTCGCTAAGTATATCTAGGATATAGAGGTAGTAGGCTATATATACTGCTTAACTAGCTCTATAGGAGTATTAGTGCTATTTATACCTAAGAAGGATAGAAGCTTATAACTATATATAGATTATAAGGGATTAAATAAAATTATAATAAAGAACTATTATCCTCTGCTATTAATTAGCAAGCTTCTAGATAGACTCGCTAGAGCAAAGTTTATTTCTAAGATTAACTTAAGCGAGGTATATTACTAAATTGCAATTAATAAAGCAGATAGGTAGAAAATAGCATTTAGAATATAATATAGGTACTTCGAGTATATTATAATACTATTTAGGCTTATAAATACCTTAGCAACTTTTTAGGCGTATATTTACTAAATACTTGCTAACCTTTTAGATACTTATTATATTATATATCTAGATAATATTCTAATCTACTTAGATATAAGGGAATAATATACTAAGGACCTCTATACTATCCTATACTACCTAAGGGCTATTAAGCTATTTATAAAACTAAAGAAGTATAACTTCTACTAGATAGAAGTAGATTTTCTAGGGTTCTATATTACCTAAGATAGTATTAGGATAGACCTAGATAGAGTCCGAGCAGTTACTAAATAGCTAATACTAAAGTCTTTTAGAGATATCTAAGTATTCCTTAGTTTTTATAACTTTTATTATAAGTTTATTATAAGATATTCTTATATTATAGCCCCTATAAATAGCATACTTAAGAGAAGCTAGAATAGCATAAAGTTAGGAGCTTTCGCCTAGATAGGGGAGATATAGACTATATTTGAGATACTTCGGAGAGTATTTACTAAAGCCCTAATATTAAGATATTATAACTTAGCATTAGAAACTAGGGTTAAGACTAATATATCTACTTAAGTAGTATCTAGCGTGCTCTTATAGAAGTATAGCATAGTTTAGCACCTAGTAGCCTTCTAGTTAAGGAAGCTCTTAGATATAGAGAGGCGCTAAGCTATAGGGTAATAGGAACTCCTTGCTATTATAGAAAGTTTAGATTACTAGGTGTAATACCTATAGGGACTCCCTGAGAAATTCGTAATACTTATAGACTATATAGCGCTAAAAGGAGTGCTCGCTATACCTATATAGGATATTCGCAGAAGACTCGCGCAATAGGTTTACTACTTATTAGTATTTAACTTTAAAACCTAGCATAGGTTAGGGGTTATTAATCCAGCAGATAGACTATTATAACGCCCTAACTATATAATAGAAGATACTAAGGTAGATAATATACTTCCTACCCTTAGAAAGAAACTTAGGCTTATTAGCTAGCTTTTAGCAAATATTCGCTAGTATATTACTAAGCTTAAAGGAACTATAGCTATTATAAGAACTTATACCCGAGCTATCTAGCGAAGCATATAAGAACCTTGCTAGAGGGCTAGCTCTAAGGTTAAGGGATCCTCACCCTCAAGTTAGTACTACCCTATGATAGGTACTAATAAGCTACTACATATAAGTACGCATATTAGCGCTATCACCCGCATAAAAGCATATATAGGTGCTATGCTAACTGCTCTACGAGAGAATAGCAATAGGCTAGAGGACTTAGGGGGAGCTGGGGTTACTATACTAAAATAATATATCCTATATGCTATAATAAGGGAGCTTATTTAGGATAAAATAGCTTATATACTATAACTAGGCGTAGATCTCAAATAGATAGTTAGAGGATTATAAGCTAAAGACCCCTTTTATAGAGATATTATAGCTAAGGTTCGCTAGGATACTAGGGAATACTAAGGATACCGAGTTAATAAGAATAACGTCCTTTAGTTCAGAAGAAGACTTATTATCCCAGAAGAGGGATCCCTCTATTATAAAATCCTAAAGAACTACTATAATATGCCTAGATTAGGGTATATAAAAGTAAATAAGATAGCTAAGCTAATCTTATAAAAGTTTTATTAGCTATATTTAATAGAAGATATATAGCAATATATTGCTAAGTACCCGCGCTACTAAGGGGTGCGCATACTATAGCATAAGCTATACGGGCTACTATAAATACTAGAACTACTAGTATACCTATTCTAAATAGATTTCTTTAGACTTCTTAACTAGCTTATTAGAAAGTTGCTAAGATAATAAAGTTACTTATAATACGATCCTAGTAATTATATATTAGATAACTAAAGTAGCACGGTTCTTAGTAATAACTAAGTTACTAGATGCTGCGGGTTTAGCGAGGATCCTATATTAAGAGATCGAGTACTAATATAGCACGCTAGAGGTTATTATTAATAACTAAGATAAACTAATTACTAGCTAGTTCTAGTAAGACTAGACTAAGGCCTGAGATATAGAAGGGCGTATCTCTACTGCATAGTATCTATAGATAGATAGCTAGACTGAAAGAATATACTAAACCTTAACTATATATCTTATAAAGTTTAGCAAAGGCTTGCGCGACTAATAGGTAATATAATTAGTTAAAGCTGAATTTTTATATAATAATAGTAAATATACTACTATTAGTATATCCCTATTTAAGGCCCTTATAGGATACTACCCTCAAATAATTAACTACTACTTGCTAAATATAAAGATTAGGACCTAAGGGGTTAATAAAAAGCTTAAGAAGCTAATAGAGGTTCGCTAAAGAATAGCTAAGACCTAGTAATATATAACTAAGGTATAAGCTAAGAATATAAATACTAGAAGAAAAGCGTAATTATATAATATTAGAGATGTTATAGGACTCTTAATAAAGAACTTCTATTTTATAAAGGGTTAGCAAAAGCTTGCCCTAAGATTTATTCCTATGCTAGTTATAGAAGTTATAAGCTCTAATACCTATAGAGTATAACTCCTAGAGAAGTATAGCAGAGCATATAATATCTTCTCTATTACTCTACTTAAGCTATAATATAGCTAAAAGCTTATTAAGGGGCAGCTCCTAGACTTTAAAGAAGACCCTGAGTAATAAGAAGTCGAGGATATTATATTATAGAGGGAAGTACTAATAAGCCCCTTATATTTAGTTAAGTAGAAAGGCTAGCTAGTAGAGTATAATACCTAGGAGCCTAAAGAATACTTAGCAAATACTTTGCAAATCCTCGCTAGATTTGAGAAATAGCAGCGCAAGTCGTATCGCAAGTAGAATAATAAGTAGTATAGATTAATAAGAAAAGTTAATTAACTATAAGATAGCTGAAATACTAAGAGAAAACCCCCCCCTATAAAAGTAATATAAACCCTATAGGTATTTAACCTTATATTACTATAGAAGTCTATTACACCTTCGCTGAAGTTCTACTAGTACTACTACTTATCGTTATTATTATTACCCTCGTCGTTATTATTATTATCCTCGCTCTCCTCCTTAGAGCTATCGCTAGTAGTACTACTATTATTACCCTAACTATTGCTCTCTATAGCATTATTAGAGTTGCTATTCTTTATAGCTAAGGACTTATCCTCCTCGCTATTATAAACCTAGTACTACTAAGCTATTGCTAAGTTATTACTAACCTTCTTATAAGAATTAGGTCGAGGCGTAGGACTACTACTAATAACTTTGAAGATAGTAATAGGAGCTCGGTAGTAAGTATTATAAAGCATATAAGAACCTTAAACCTTTAAAGGCTCCTATAAAGGAAGCGCGGATATATAGGTATTGCTCTTCGAAAGCTATATTATTAGTATATTAATAAGCTTATTAAGAAAGGTAGCCTACCTAAAGATATAGGTCTTATTATATAAATAAGTAGGGAGAGTATCGTTAAGCTATATTATAATCTCTTTAACTAAAACCTTATCCTTAGCCTAGCGAACTACCTATATATATATATTAGATCGATAAAAGGGTAAGACTAACTATAAGGTAAAACCTACTTCAAGCAAAACCTATAGATATACCTAGGTATATAAAGCTATACTCTCCTCGATACCTATAGCAAGGAGTTACTTCCTATAGTTCTTAGAACTAGGCTTAAGACTAGCGGGATTTACTAACTAGTTATAAAGGCGTTAGAGAAGCTCCTGCTCCTGCTCTATAGCTATAAAGATATAAAAGATCTCGCGCTACTAATACTAGCTAGTAATAATCGCGCGGATATAATACTTAACCTAGTTCTAATAGAAACGAGTAGTATTAATAAGATAAATAGGAATCTAGAAATAGGAAAAGTTAGCCTATACCTCCCCCGAACGATCGCTAAACTCACCCTATAGCACTTAATACTATGAACCTAGTATAACTTGCATATATAATCACTATTATATCGATAGGCGTAGATAACCTAGGTATTCTTAGGGAGCTATAGTATATAGCTAACGCAGGGTTCGCTACTACCCGCTTAGTTATACTAATAGTTGCTACTACTAAGTTTAGCCTTAGTAGAGCTATACTTAGCGAGGAGTCGGCTAATAAGGCTCTTAGCGCTTATAATATTTAAGGAAGTATTAAAAGATAAGAAGGGTCTAAGAAGGCTTAATAAAGGGCTTAGATAATATAGAAGTAGTTATTAAATAATATAGTATAATAAGGAGGGAAAAGAACTAACCCTAGGGCGGGAGAAAGCTATTATTTTATAAATAGCTAAAGAGACCTCGCTAAATTATTATAAAGGTAGATACGACTTCGGATAGCAAAGAATAGCAATTACTTACTATAATAGGTGCTACCTACTAGGAGGTAGATATAGTGAATTAGTAGTAATAGCTACTATCCGACCTACTTAATAGCCTTATAACGCGCCCGTTGAGAAGGGGGATAATAGGATAAAAAACGAAGTTATTATAAAGGCATAGTATAAGAAAGTGCTCGCTAGATAAAGGGCGAATAATAGGAGAATAAAAAACGAAGTTACTATAAGGATAACTACCCTCTTTTAAAAGGAAATAATAGGATCCCTTTAGAATAACCCGGATAGAGAGCATAAAAGGGCCTAAAGGGAGAGGAACTATAAGGAATAGGATTATAGGCTTAGCTATTATATCTATTACTCTAAGGGCCCTACTATCTTTTAATAAATACTTAGCGAATAGTTACTACGCTAGATAATAGCAGCAATAAGTAAATAACCGGGATCCACCCCGGATAGCTAAAAATAATAATAATAGAGGGCTAACCTATAATACCCGATCTTATAGTAAGGACTACTATAATTAGAAGGGGGATAATTATAAGGGACTAGATACCTAGACTAGAGAAGCTAGAGATATCTCGGCTAGTATAGGCCGAAGGGATAGAGAGGCCTATAGGTCTAGGGTATAGAACCCTTATAGCGAAGACCTAGTAAATACTTACTAAAGGCTAGAAATAAAGGATCTTAGAAGAAGCAAGCAAAAGTAGCATAATAATACTAATCCTACCTTTTAGGTGCTTCTGCTATTAGTTTGACCTGACCGTGGCTCTTAGCCCCTCGATACCTTTATAAGCAGCTAGGTGGCGTTTAGGTGCTGAAGTATATTAATGCTATTATAAAGGGTATTAACCTAGAACTAATTATTAATAGCATATAATTAGCGAGGGAGTAGCGAATAATAGCTTATGCGAACTAAGATATCGAGAGCTAGGTGCTTATAGATAGAGGCGAGCTCCTGAAGTTAAAGCTACTCTATATTATAGATATTACTACTAGTAGTAAGATTATAGATAAGTTTAGCAATACGCTTCTATACTACTAAATAGTTACTAAGAGAAGCAAGTATATAATATTAATAAAGAGGGGTTAAGACGCCCTCATATTCCTGAATTTAGATTTAATAGAATATATTCTAGGTTATCTAGGCTGCGCTCTAAAGCTTCTAGGGGACCTACTAGGCGTTAGTATATAGCGACGAGGTAGCGAACTAGTAGAGACTTATAGTAGCATATTTCTTTTTATCGAAGTTATAATAGATATACTTCTACGTATATTCGCTATATATATAGCGAAGGTTAACGATATCTTAATTTATCTTATAGAGATAGCTAAGGCAGGGATAGCTACTATTAGTATTACTAGTAAGGTTACTAGAGAGGATTTCGGGATCGTAGAGATATTTAGCAAGTATTACGCCTATGCGCGCGATATGAGATATTATAGAGAACGATCGGAGAGATAATAGGGAAAAGAGATAAACTGGAAAAGGAAGAAGGAAAATTAATAATCGTAGCAAAAGCTCGCTAAATAGATGACGAAGAAAATAATAGAGGCTGCTAAGTTGAAAAAAGGATGCTACAGGGGAAAAAATTCAGCTAGGTCGGAGACCTCGAAAAGAAAACGCCCTTTTATAATTAGCGTTGCTAGGCAATAAGGCTAAATAATTACTAACTATATACTACTAAACGGTCGTATAACTATTAGCAACTAATTAAAAAATAATAGCGATACTTAAAATTCAAAAACATATAAAGCGCTAGAAAATAAAATACGTTATTCGCTATAGCAGCCCAAATCTAGCATAGGGAGGAGTAATAGCAAATAATATAACAAAGACGCTAAACTATCGCCCTATAGTTAGCAACGTAGAGCTATATTACCCTACTAGTACGCCTTAGGGACTAAGGCTTTAGAAGGGGGGGTAATTATAAGGAATAATAGCAGGTATAGGATATAGAGCTATGCTATTAGTAAAACGTTAGCAAGTCAGGGGCTAATAAATATACCTTAGAGAAAACTCTATAAGCTGAAAACTTAGAAGGTTAAGCAATAGTCTAATATAACAACGGATGTCTACGTTTTAACATTCTAGCCTTTCCTGGTGTAGGCCTTTAGCCATACTCTTACAAGAATACTCTAAGGATTGTATTCTAAAGGAGGTAGCTATTAGGGATATATAAGCCCTCTTAGTATCTTAGGGTACTAGAGTTATCTAATAACTCCCTTATCCCTTATTATTCCTACTCCTTAATAATATAAAAGGGATCTTTTTATTAAGCCTTCTTAACTTATTCCTAGAGCGAGGGTATAAGTTATTCTAGCGTGGTCCTTAATAGTTAAGTACCCTATTACTACTTAATACCTACCCTTTAAATAATAGCCTTATTAAAACGTTATAAAAGCCTTATAAGAGCGAGCACCTAGCTTTATTAACCTCTATATCCCCTAGGGTATAGTTAGGTCTCTATAAGAGGCTATTAGCTAGGTTATAGTAACCTAGCTTATATTAAATTTCAAAGTTAAATATTAATAGGTTTTTAATAGCTAAGCCTAGTAGCTGCTAAATATCTTCTTATTAATAAGGTACTAGTAACCTAGGTAGTTAGTAATAAATTAGATATAATACTAGGAGTAAAGCAAGTAATACTACTACCTTACTACTACCTCCTAGATAGCTAGTAGCTCTACTTCTAATGTACTATACTATAGTTATATACCCTTAAGCTTCTAAAATATAAATAATACTAGTCTCTATATATCCACCTCTAACTAGCTTTATATTACCCCTATTATAAAGTCTAATATATTAGTTTTAACTTAAATTAGGAGTATAGAGTTAAAATAGTATAAAATAGGTACCTCTATAAATAAAGTATAGAGCTAATAGAAAGTAACTAATACCTCCTTAGTTATTACTAGCTATTTCTTAGCTATATTGATAAGTTAATTAGTAAGTAAGCTATAGATCTTAGAGTAACCTTTAATAAATCTCCTATAGAACCCTATAAATCCTAGAAATTACTAAATCTCTCGTATTATAGTAAGTACTAGCTACTTAGTAATTACCTAGACTCTCTCCTATTTTATAATAATACTATTTATTAAAACTATAAACCTAAGGAAGCTAATCTCTTCCTTATAGAACTTATACTTATTAGTGTTTATATAGAGGCTATTAGCTTCTAACTAGGTAAGTACCTATCTTACTACCCCTATATAGGAGTCTATATTATTAATAAAACTTAAAATATTATCTAAGTATATAATATCAATAATATTAACTAGGCCTATAGGTAACTTATTAATAAAGGTTTAGAAGGTAATAGGTATATTAATAAGCGTAAATAACATAATATAGTATTTATAATAACTATATTATATATATACTATTATCTTCTACTTATCTCCCTCCTAGATCCTTATTTAGTAATAAGTATCTTAAGATTAAGTTTAGTAAAATACTTTACTTAAGAGAGTTAGTTAAGGATTTTATTAATTAGAGGGAGAGGGGTATAGTTCTTAGTAATTACTTAGTTAAACTCCTACTAATCTATATATAGCTTTAACTTTATTCCTTTTTTTAAGATAAATAGAATTAGCGCCCTTATTAGACTTATTAATAAGTAAATCTACCCCTTTTATAAGGCTTTATAGATATAATCCCCTAACTCCTCTAACTCCTTCTTAGCTAGTAGGTAAATAAGTCTAAATAAGAGCTTAGTCCTAGGCTCTAAGTTAATAAAGTAGCTCCTAGTAGTTCTAAACTTTAGTATAATCCCTATTAGATTAATATCAAATACCTTCTTAAAGTTCTAGTACTCTAATAGGATATTTATTTTAATCTCCTTAATATCCTTAAGTTTGTAGATATCTTCTGGGTAATTAATAGTTAATATCTAGTTAACTTATAATACTCCTATAAGTACCACTCTTATTTTATTTTTAATATGCTTAAGTTCCTTCTTAGTTATAATAAAGTAAACGCTCTTTTTATATAAGGGAAAGGTCTAGCTTAATTCCCTCTAATTAAGGTTAGAGCACTTTATTATATACTAAGGGATCCCTAGGATAGGATTATAACTATTACTATTACTAATCTTAAAGTCATATAAAGCTACTTACTAAATACTTATACTATTAGCTATTTAAGTAACTAACTTCTATATATTATAATTAGATCCCTTAGATACTTATGTTTCTCTAATAGGTTCTAACTTATTAGCCTCTAGTTAGATATTAGCTATAATCCTCTAATTTATAATGTTCCTGTTAGCTCTATAATTATGAAATATAATACTAGTCTTTGAGTTCCTTATAACTTAGACCTATATTATTACTTTAATATAATATAGCTAGTTACTATCCTATTAAATTATATATATTACTAACTAGTCCTCCTCTAGTTATTTACTAGGGTAAGGTTTATTTTTATAGTAAGGGTAGCTATACTTCTTATAGTATAAGTATCTTAGTATAATATAGCCCTTCCTCTTATAACTATAATAAATAATTTCCTTCCTAGTATCCTATAGTAAGTCCTTAATATCCTCCTAGTAGTTATTAATATTACTATAGTCTCTATACGTCTATCCCTTTATAGCCTCGGTTTATCCCTCTAAATTAATAGTTTAGCCCTCTAGTTATTATCCCTTATTACTAGTCCCCTATTCCCTTATTAGTACCTTATATATCTACATATTAATTATAAGTTTAGTATTTCTAGCTTTAGTATTAAGGTTAAGCTATAATTTTAGTAATCTACTTATTATAATATAATACTAGAGCTTAGGGTCTAGCCTAGCTATTATATTAGCTACTTAGATCTCCTCTAGTTATTAATAGGGGCTCTATCCTAGTTACTAGTAAGCTTATTTAAGCTAGGTTTATATACTAAGGGTTCTAAACCCTATATTAGCTATACTATTAGTTAACTAATCCTTTATTATTACTTAAGTAATATCTTTTGCTTTATTACTATAGTTAATAGGGAGGTATAAGGTTTATTACTTAGCTATTAATCCTTTTAGAAGCCTAGTAATAAATAATACCTTCTTAAGATCTAATATAATCTTATTTATATTAAATTATATATTAAGATTAAATATAAATTAGTTAAAGTTAATCTAGGTACCCCCTTTATAGTTAAGTATTAGGAGGTACTTCCCCTAAAGTTCTAATTAATACTTCTTTACTTTGGGTTTATTACTAATAACTATTTAATAAGTGATAGGGTTACTTATTAGAATTAATAATTAACTAGCTCTTAAGGCCTTAAGATATTCTTATTTATACTTTAGTTAGCCTTTTTTTCTTCCTTTTCAATAAGTTAATTTAACTTAGCTTCTCTTAATTAGCTACTTAGTCCTCTATTAATACTCTTATTACTATTCTATTTAATAGGTATCTTATTCTAGGTTTAGCTATTTAGTTACTCCTAGCTAGTAGGGGATCCTAATAGTAATACTATATTTAGTTCCCTAGTAAACCTATAAGTAGTTATTATATATAAAGGTATTGAGGGGCTAAGAGCCACGGTCAGGTCAAACTAATAGCTAAAGCACCCAAAAGGTAGGATTAGTATTATTATACTACCTTTGCTTGCTTCTTCTAAGATCCTTTATTTCTAGCCTTTAGTAAGGATTTGCTAAGTCTTTGCTATAAGGGTTCTATGCCCTAGACCTATAGGCCTCTCTATCCTTTTAGCCTATACTAGCTAAGGTATCTCTAGCTACTCTAGTCTAGGTATCTAGTCCCTTATAATTATCCCCCTTCTAATTATAGTAGTCCTTACTATAAGATCGGGTATTATAGGTTAGCCTTCTATTATTATCCTTCTTAGCTATTTAGGGTAGGTCCTAGCCCTTTACTTATTACTATTATTATCTAGCGTAGTAACTATCTGCTATATATTTACTAAAAGATAGTAGAGCCCCTGGAGTTATAGATATAGTAGCTAAGCTTATAGTCCTATTCCTTATAGTTCCTCTCCTTTTAGGCCTTTTTATACTCTCTATCCGGGCTATTCTAAAGGGATTCTATTATTTCCTTTTAAAAGAGAATAATTATCTTTATAATAACTTCGTTTTTATTCTCCTGCTATTCGCTCTTTATCTAGCGAGTACTTTCTTATACTATACCCTTATAATAACTTCGTTTTTTATCCTATTATCCCCCCTTTAAATAGGCGTGTTATAAGGCTATTAAGTAGGTTAGATAGCAACTACTATTACTAATTCACTATATCTACCTCCTAGTAGGTAGCACCTGCTATAGTAAATAATTACTATTCTTTGCTATCCGAAGTTATATCTACTTTTGCAATAGTTTAGCGAGGCCTCCTTAGCTATCTATAAAATAATAGCTTTTTCCTGCCCTAAGGTTAGTTCTTTTCCCTCCTTATTATATTATATTATTTAATAACTACTTTCATATTATCTGAGCCCTTTATTAAGCCTTTATAGACCCTTCTTATCTTTTAATACTTCTTTAAATATCATAAGCGCTAAGAGCCTTATTAGCTAGCTCCTCGCTAACTATAGCCCTACTAAGGCTAAGCTTAGTAGTAGTAACTATTAGTATAACTAGGCGGGTAGTAGCGAACCTTGCGTTAGCTGCATGCTATAGCTCCCTAAGAATGCCTAGGTTATCTATGCCTATTAATATAATAGTAATTATATATATAAGTTATACTAGGTTTATAATATTAAGTACTATAGGGTAAGTTTAGCGATTATTTAGGGAAGGTATAGGCTAACTTTTCCTATCTCTAGATTCCTACTTATCTTATTGATACTACTTATTTCTATTAGAATTAGATTAAGTATTATATCTATATAATTACTACTAACTAGTATTAGTAGCGCGAGATCTTCTATATCTTTATAACTATAGAGCAGGGGTAGGAGCTTCTCTAATACCTCTATAACTAGTTAGTAAACCCCGCTAGTCTTAAGCCTACTTCTAAGAACTATAAGAACTAACTCCTCGCTATAGGCATAGAGGAGAGTATAGCTTCGCGCACCTAGGCGCGTCTATGGGTTTCGCTTAAGGTAGGTTTTACCTTATAGTTAGTCTTACTGTCGGAATAACTATCCTGCGCAGGTAATAGTACCAGAAAGATAGGGTTCTTCCGTAATACTATAGTTATTCGTGATATCTAACTATCATAGGTTTGGTGGTTACGATGGCTATATAGGCAGTCCTTATATATAGGGTCCTAGCCCTCCTATTGGTTAAATCGGCGCAATAGGTAGATCCAAACGGCCCGACGTAGCGCCGGTCAGGTCGGCGACGAACCGCTGACTAGGCTTCTAATACTAGCAGTCTTTTATTACTACTAGTGCCTACCCTATAATAGCCTATATTCGTCGAGATAACCACTAAATAGTACTACTTACAAAAGGGGCCTAAATAGCCTAATAACTGCAGTTTTTATACGTTTTATCGTTATCCCCCGATATGCTATATATCCCCGGCTACTATCGAATAACCTACCCCTCTATCCATATCGTCGCCTTATTATTATTAATAAGCTGTTAGAGGGCTTTATTCGGCGTTAACTTTATAAGTCTATTAGCTAGGTTATTATTACTATAGATCCAGCGGATCTCCGCGATCTCGCAGCGCTCATATAACTACTATAGTACTATTATATCGATTATAAGGCGCTTTTCTTTCGTTATACCTAGCTTAACGAGGTACTCGTATAGCGAATATAAGTCGGTATAAATAATAATCGATATTAATAGTAGGTCTAGTCGATCGGAGACCTTTTAGAGGGTTATTACGATCGCATAGGCTATATCAACGCTAGCAACTATGCTATAGATTTCCGAGGCTAGTATGCTATAGGTAACGCGTTTTAACTTCGTTAAGCTATAGTAGATGATATTACTATTAATTTCGAACGTATTAATAGCCTTATTATTATTAGTCTTATTAGCTAGTATAATAATAAAACCTAGTTATAACGATAAGTCGTCGTTATTAGCAAAAGATCTATCGATAAAAATAAATAGTTTTATAGTAGCGAGGTTAAGCGGGATAAAACTAAGGCCTCTATCGAGGGATTATAACTACTAGAGTATTTGCTAGTTAAGGATTCTAATGTTATTAACTATAGGGTTTTGCTATTATATAGCGATAAATAGGTTAAAATAGGCCTCGGGTTAGCAAATTAACGCGATATACGCGCCGCAGGCGCGTTATTTAATATATTGCTACTTTCGGATGGCTTTATTAGCAGAGGGGTTAATAGGGTGTAACTTAAGCCCTTAGTCCTTTTAGCGAAGGGTGAGGGTATTGCTATTATCGATCGTCACGATCCTACTATTAAATACGAGGGGGTTATTAATAGCGAGGATCTACTTAGGTTTAGCTAAAAAGCTAGTTTTAGTTAATTTAGCCTCCTCAAGGGCGGAAAACGCGTCGTTTAATAGGCCTAATATATTATTAGTTTATATACCTATAATAGCAAAAGATAACTTATTTTTTGTTAATATAAGCAGGCAGGGGTTAAATAATAAAGTCTCTATCTCGAGCCTCTCTTTATAGTAGTAGCTATATATAGCCTACTAATAGGTGCTAGCCTTAGCGATGCTATAGAGGGGTTTTATAACCTCTATAATAGTATTATTAGGGTATTTATACCATATTTAAGCAGGGATTTTAGCGAGGATAGGGCGGGCGAGATAAGTAATAGATTAGATATAGGCTTAGGTAATATCGCAGATCTAAAGGGTTTTACTATTAGCTAATAATAATAGGGCGATTGCGAGGATTAGCTATTAACTAGCTCTTTAGATCGTAGGGGCCTAGGT
The DNA here is from genome assembly GCA_026260285.1 of Colletotrichum sansevieriae. Taxonomy (NCBI): domain Eukaryota; kingdom Fungi; phylum Ascomycota; class Sordariomycetes; order Glomerellales; family Glomerellaceae; genus Colletotrichum; species Colletotrichum sansevieriae. The sequence continues at coordinate 3,487 of JAOQIF010000022.1, read as the reverse complement.
TAAAATAGTCTCTTTACTATTATTAGCATAGCTCTGAATAATAAGTCTCGACTTCTTATAGGGCTAGGTTATCTTACTCTTAACCTTATTAATAATATAGGAGCAGAAAATCCTAATCCTACTATAGCAGGCAGGGTTATACCTAATGAAGTTAAATATACCTCGTTTAATAAGGGATTCGATCTCTTATTGGGTTAACTGCTTAAAAAGCTCTCTAGGGGTTATAATCACGCCGTTATTATATAACTTAATAGCGAGGTTATAATCAGATTGCTCTTTAGCGGATAGGAAGGCCTTATTAGTAGTAGTAATATCCGTTTTAGCGAGGAATATAGTTAAAGTCGGACCTAGCGCCGGGTTGCAGCGGGGCTGCCCTTAGCGCTATAATAGGGTGGGAGCTTCGTTATTAGTAATAATAATTATATTATAGATTCCCTTAGTTACCCTATAGGGGTTTGCAATCCTATTATTATTAGCATCGGGTTTCGTTAGTAGGTCGGTCGACTAGTAGTAAGGTTTAACGATAGTTAACCGGAAGGATTTCAGCCCATTAGGTAATTAAACTACGTATTTATAGCTATTACTAGAGATAAGCTAGTAAGGGGTCTTCTAGCTATCTTTTTCACGCTATACTCTAACCTCCGACTAGAGAGGTAGGCTTAATATAGGCTTAGTTATAGGGCTATTTCGGGTTATAATAGCCTCGTTAACCTAATAACTAGCATAAAGTTAGTAGATCTTATTAGTAGCCTTCTATATAGCTTAGGCGCGTTATATAATTAATAGCGAGGGTGCTAAATTATCTATTAGGCGCAGGTAGGCTCCGAATATTAGCAGGGTTAGTACTAGGCTATCGGGCCTAGCGATATTATTAATAGCTTTTACTACTATTTAGAGAGCGATATCGGGGTTAATAGAGGGATCTTCTACCTAGATAATCTCATAGGCCTAGCGTAATAGCTTATAGTATCGTTTAACCTTCCTAATGCTATTATAAGCCTTAACTAGGACCTCTTTTATAGAGATCGCTATCTTTCGCGCGGATTAGCGAAATTCAGTAGATTAAAAGGAGGTATTAGCGTTAGTAACTATCTAGTTAGGTAGGCCCTAATATATATTAATCTAGTAGAGCCGAAGGATCTGCTATATAGTTTTAGTAGAGATATCCTTTATAAAGCGTGCTATATTAAACGCAGTAGCTATATTAATAATATAGAGGGCAGGGCAGTTACTATCGAGATATATAACATTAATAACGACCTCGTAGTTGAAATTGCAGTCGTCTTTTATTATAAATTTAAACTAATAGGGGCTGCTATTATAGAGTTAGTAGTAGTAGCAAAACTTTATTAACTTATTAATAAAGTTAATATCAACGGGGTAGCTAGCGCGCTAGAGGACTTTATAGAGTTATTAGACGGATAGGTAGCTAAAACGATAGTAGATATAGCATAATTCGATATTAGTGAGGTTATAACTTACAATAGCCTCTTCTAGGTTAGTTATAAACTATAGGTAGCCCTATAGTCGTATAACCGGGGTCGTGAGGTCGTTACGAACGAGTTAGTTAGCGATATTATTAAATCTTATGCTAAGTCGGTCTATATTATAAAGGGATAATAAGAAGGGGGTATTTATTAGCATTATATAGAAGGTTATATCGCTAAAAGGAGTCGTAATAACTATTATTCCGAGGGATTTAATAGGGTTAGCGCTGCTAAAGCGGATCGAGGCTGCCCCGGCTATAGAGGGGTTAAGTTAGCAGTTAACCCTCTTTTATAGGGCTAGGAACTGCGGGTGACCCCCGGTTAAATATCAGGCTGCGCTAGAGTCGGGGATAATCCCTCTAAATATAGTTAACGAATAATAGTTAGTAATATATATCGCAACGGGGTTATTATTTTTATTAACTAATATATTATAAGAGGGTTTAACGTAGTTAATTGCATAGAGGGTCGACTAGTCGGCTAGGCGGGTTATCATATTACTACTATTAACTGCAGTAGGTTAGCTAAAACAGGCAGTAGTGAGGAAGGCCTCGTTATTAGTGCTATTAACCTCGTTGCTATTATTATTAATAGATAGTAACTAGTAAAAGAGGGTAATAGGGTTATTAATAACGGAGGGGTTAGCTGCAGTAGCCGCGAGGTCTTTAATACCCTTATACCACGCTAAAAACTAGTGATATTCAGCGGGGTTAGTATTATTTTAGATATATTAGCTGCTCTTAAACTTGCTATAGGCCTTATAGCAATCGTCGTTAGTATATTTCGTCGACTAATAGCCGGGTTTACTGCAAATATAGCACTTTTTAGCTCTTACTACGTTATTAAGGCTATTGCTAGCCGTACGGGGCCTAAAACGATTCTTTCGGCTATTGCTATAGTAGGTATAGTCGGTCCAATAGACCCTAGTCCTATCGTTATTTTCAGCAATATATTAGGCTATAGGCCGGGTTATTATTAAGATAGCTGAATATAACTAGCTAAGGACCCCTTCTATTAACTTAGCAGGGTTAAAGAGGTAAAAATAGCACTCTTTAACCCCTTAGTAAGTATTAATAATATAGTCCTATAGGATGAGATCGGAGTAGTAGGCTAGCAGTAAGGCTCGTTAGACTTTAGTTATATAGTTAATAAGGATCTCTAAGCACTCTATCCTCGTTTTAGAGGGGTTATTATAGATAACCTAGGTTAGCATAGCCTAGCGCTACTCTATTAGGTAGGCCTAGCGGGTATTATAGGATTCGAAGTGATTATAGAGTTTCTTAACTATAGCTAGGAGGCTTAACTAGGTGCTACTAAGTCGGTTGAAATAGTAATCACAGGCTCAGCCTTTTAGTATAAGGGGGAGGGTGCTAGCAGCTTGCGATTACTAGATCCTAACCTTCTTATAGATATCCCAAAAGATAGTTAATTTCGCCTCTAATATATTATATTTAGCGCTACTATACTTCATATTATTAGTATAAAGCTTAGCTAGATCTATTAACTGCTTTAGCGTAGCTAGGAGGCTGTTATAGCCTATATCCTAGTTGTTATTAACTGCGCTATCTCCGCTAGTAAGCGTGGTTTTTACTAGCGCTATTATAAGAGGGGTCTATAACTACGGGGTTCTAGCTTAGGCGAGGCTCTCGTCAGGCCTCGTGAGATAGGGCAGGCGTATAAGCATAACTAGTACTAATATCTTGCGAATAAATATTAGGTTATTAGCGAGGTATTATAAGAAGTCGTCTATATAAGCATCTAACTAGGCTTAGCTCTAGTAATAGAACTTAGGTCTATTTATAGCCTTAACAAGCCTAATAGAGATTATTCTAGCTACTAGATTAACCTATACTCTATAGCTAATAATATAGTCTTTAAGGGCCTTCCTAAGCTTCTAGTTAGTTTTGCTAAATAGTTTAGCAGTCTAGCTAATAAAGTTATATAAGAACTCGCGCTAGAAGGCTTAGCTAGTATTCTTATCGATCTTATAGACCTTAAGT